>CAXIPT010000002.1:18719420-18771328 GCA_964030475.1 Tethya wilhelma | reverse complement strand
ACACACACACACACACACACACACACACACACACACACACACACACACACACACACACACACATACACAGACTGCTGGAAGACTACAACTTACAAGTGCCTTGCTAACGTTGCCTCCAGTTTCAATGGACTTGAAGAAACTGGACCCATACACTAATTCCACCTGCCTCAGATCCAAGACCTATGAATAAAGTAAAATTATTCATTACTAAAATAATATCACAATACTCAAGTGTTGCTTAGCAACACATCAGGACTTACCTCCACTTCAGCATCATCCTTGACACTGATCAAGTGAATTCTCTCAGTGGTATCCATGGCAACCACAGTGTAAGGGTTGACCCACTAAAATGAGGTAGAACTCACACAGTAAGAGAGCAGAGAGGGTAGAGAGTGTCATGTCCTCAAACAAAACTTACTCTAAAGCTTGCAATATCAAAGGAGATCTCAAACTTTCTCAGCAATCTAAAGCTGGGACCATTCTTGCTGGAGTAATACTAACAAAAAAACACATAATTATGTAAAATGACAAAATATAGAAAGATGTTCTCTAATGATGTGATAAAAACACTACACAGTACCTGCACATAGTGTATCTTGTTGCCCTTGGCAATTGCAAGGACCTAACGGACAAGAGAAGAGACACACACACCACCAGAAGTGGTACTGGTAAACAACCAAATGGAGAGAGCTAACAGAAGGAGAAACTTCTTACTGGATCTACTTGAGTGTACTTCTTTGTAGCAGACCTGTGCTCCACCACAACATGGTGCCAGGCCAGCTGGGGGAGACAGTGAGGCTTACCCTGCCAGGTTCAAAGGAAGATTGAGAAAGGAAGGGTAAAATGATTCCGAAGCATAAAAGAGTAACAACAACTGTAGAGAGGATTTAGATTAGCCTCGTACCCAGGCCACTCCTTCTGTATAGTGTTTCGTGATAAACTACAAAGAGGGAGTGGTCTAGGTACGAGGCTAGAGTTAGAGAGCTAGGAGACATACCCTCAGGGGTAAGGAGATGAGTCCTTTGAGCTCAGGCACCAGGGATAGCACCAGTACCTATGGAGAGACAAAGATACATCTCACCATCATCACAATAGGCTACTTCATCTGAAGAGATGATTGCTAATGTTTTTTATCTTGCCTGGGTAACAGTAGCCACGGCAATAATGGAATAGTCTCTTAGAGGAGAGTCCTCTTTGTTTTCAAGGTGGAGGGGTTCAAAAGTCAAGGCTTCACCATGGCTACATAGATGAAATGACAAATCATAGGGTCCTCAAGGCACCATGATTCTATAGGGCAAGTATGGGCAATACACTAATGTACATACCATCCTGAAAACACACACTCAGATATCCAGGTCCTCACACCAAGTGTACGTCTACGAGAGAAATCACATGTAAAGTGTCATGTGTGATTGAGTGAGTGTGCCAGTGCATGCATCACTCACTTGAACTTGGCCTCAAACACATTGCCTCCAGTGTTGCCAAAGATGATGGTGTTTGGGTCATCAGTAAACTGAAATACAAACAATGCAATACACAAGATAGCATTTAAATTGGTCATGCTATTCATACTAATGTTACTAAGCACAACAAATTATTGCACACATGGATAACAGCACAATGGAACATCAATGCTCTACGGATTTCACAGCATCATTCTCAGGTTCCCCACCTATCTAGGCAAGGTAGGTGGGGAACCTGAGAACGAGGCTACAGATTTCACATTTCATAGAGTTAGCAATTGATACCACTGCTTACAAGCACTCATTTTAGTTTCTTTACCTTTGCATGGAGTATACCAAAGCCAGGAGGATGGACGTCATCCATGAACCTCAGGCACTTGCTGTTGGTTAGATCCCAGTGGGTGAGCTAAAGGAAACGGATTATTATCAACACATACACACACAATATATTGTCTACACTTACCAGTCCCTTGGCATACCCACACAAAAGCCTTGTACCATCAGCACTGATGTCCAGAGCTGAAACAGCTCCATAGTGACCAGCTACCAGGAGAGAAGTTTTACACACGTGATACAAATATTTCTATAGAGCGATGGACTCACCATCAACGTCAGCCATTCCTTTCTGATAAGGACTGAGAACACACTTCAGCTGCTCCTGATCATCTACACAAATCAGTACTACATTAATTCATGTCGTAATTTACGACATTTAGCTTCATCCCCAGGCTCCCAGCCCACAGGAAATGGCTAACAAGGAAAATTCTGTCGACAATCAATAATTTTCAGTGGGCAGAGAGACTGAGGATGGGAAATATAATATTGCACTCTTTGATTATGTATCTAGGTACCAGATACTATATACACACAAGAACTGGTAAAGGGTCAACAACTTACTGAACACCAAGACTTTTCCATGTGAGGTACCAATAGCATAGTACTTCCCAACAGCCTGGGATGGATTGAATTGTGAGATCATATTGCAAATATTACATGTACATTACTTTACAATGGCCTACCAGAGCAGTGGGCAGTCCAGCTTCATTGTGGACCTACAAGCATAACAATAAAAAGAATAATAATTTCTGTTTGCTGTCTGGCAACAATTTCTGACACAATTGATGTCTATTTTTTATTTTTGCTTCACTGAAAGTGAAACTGAACAGCATATCTATTTTGTCTTTTACCTAGAAGCTTGCCTCAACGACAACATTGTTCAAAGAACACATACAATGGCATGTATATTCAACATGAGCACGTTACTCACTGTAGCTTGTGAAAGTTGGTTTGCTATCCCTTTCAAAACAATTTGTCTCAATATGGCTCCCTCGACAGTACCAGAGGCAGTCACTCTGCTTTGTGACCTGGGCCTATGGAAAAAATAACAACAACAAAAAACACAAATCAAAACAAAACAACAACAGCTTACACAAGTCACAATACCACTGTTAAAACTTCTTAGCATTAAAAGAATCCTCACTTTTGTTCCACGAAGCTTGCAGGAGTGCTGTCTTCTCCTTTCAATACATCTGATGATATCCCAAGTTCATCAAGTGAGATCTCATCCTGCATTTTGACAAAAGAACCATCAAGGTTACATCAACATTGCGAGCAAATTTATATAATTATAGACAGCTAGCCAAACACCAGCTGTTTCTTGAAGAATAAACTACTCAAAATTTATGTTTGGAACTGTAAGCTACCTCATTCATGATGTCCTCCAAGTTGGGCTGAGTCTCCAAGACAGGGATGTCATCTTCAAATGTCAGCTGCAAGAGGCAAGATGAATCATGATATAGACAGGTAGATGAATTAACAAACTAGTCATGCATGTTGATAATTTACACCAGGTTCTTATACAATTTACTGTGTACATCTTTGACTAATACATCAAGCCCAAGACTTATAAGACTTGTTTCAAGCACAAGAAACTTTCAAAAACATATCAAGCAGACTCCCTCTGATCCACTTACTTCTCCACTGTCTGCAGCCTTGATACTTGCACTGATGGAAGAAAGAGACGAAAGGGCAGCAGAGACCTGTGTGGGGGAAACTGAGCTCGTCATTTTATACGAGTTCTGCCAAGTCTAAAAGACCAGGGGCATCAGAGTTGTTTTTTTGGGAAAATACTGAAATTTAAATATTTCTTTTAAGAGCTCTGTTCGGATAATTAGATCAAAATTATGATAACCATTTCTGATTCAGAATTGATGACAAAAATGTGGTGCAAAGCAGTGCAAAATAAATTACTAAATTACTTCTAACTGAGAAGAGTAGCAGAAGAAGAGAATTTTATACCATTCAAAGTAAATTAGAAGAATAGAAATGAAAAATGAACAAGATTGCTATACTAGTTAAAACCAATCTCTCTTCTTTCTCTTGGGTTTATAGTGTCTACTCCAGACCCACTCTTGGTGGGGAGAACCATTGCACTTGTTAGCAACAACCGCTTTGCCATCTTCAACTAATTCAAGACAGTTGCCAGAGGGAGCATGTTTCATGAGATGGGTCTGTATGTGGTGCACGAGTGAGTGTGAACAGTGTGGATTCAAGTAATATCTATACACTTTCATCGAAGATCAGCACTAACATAATTTTTACTCATAAGAACATACTGAGTTATCGTAGATCCATTTCTGGTTGCCTCCCATGAAGTGACAGATCTGGATATCCACCTTGGTGTTAGGGGCATTGCGTGGCACATCAAGGCACAGGTCATCTTCAAACACAATCTGATCGAGATCGGTGAAGCCAAACTCCTAGAGATTGAGGGAGGAGGGGGAAAGAGAGAGAGAGAGAGAGAGAGAGAGAGAGAGAGAGAGAGAGAGAGAGAGAGAGAGAGAGAGAGAGAGAGAGAGAAACAAACAAACAGTATCACTTCCTTCATTATAATATAGCAACCTCAGATTGAAACTTAATCCCATTATCGACACTTCAACCTGCCATGATCAACGGCCTCACTAGACCACCTCACCTGGTTGACTCCATGTCCATGACAAGCATATGCTCCCACTTGCTTTCCTTCTCGGTGCCCTAGAGTATCAAGACATCGATTGGTTCCAGGGTTTCTAAGCTGTAAGAAAAATGAAATTAATATCACATACACTGCATATCAAACATGTACACCTATATTAAACAAGCAACAACAGACTCTCATTCTATCCACAACGAAAAGGTATCATGGCCTCATCCCAAACAGGCCCCTCCATTACGAACAAACAAATAAAAAACAAAAAAGTACAGCCTGGAAATGACATCAGTTAAACAAAAAACTCTAGCAGTGCTTACTGATCCAGCATGCCACAAGTTTTCATCGGGGAGTGGAAGCTCAGGATAGACGGTCTCCAAGTACCACTTGAACGATTTACAGTTGAGTCTCTTTCTCAGCTCCACTCTCTCAGTGATGTCACCGTAGTTGGCCTGCCTCAGGTCAGGTCTCCTCTGGTAGTAGTATTCTTTGTAGTCGTCCATCCAAACCTCGATCAGTCGGAGGTTGTTTCTGGCGAGGGTGCTGGTGACTCCTCCAGGGAAGGTGTTGGGGTTCCTCTCACGATAGATGTGTCCAACGTGGGAGCACGGAATGATTTCTAGCTCACCTCCGCACATCCAAATCTGTGTGTGTGTGTGTGTGTGTGTGTGTGTGTGTGTGTGTGTGTGTGTGTGTGAGTATGTGTGTGGCCCCACTGGATGTGTAGGTGTGTGGGTATGTGGGTATGTGGGTGTGTGGGTGTGTGAATGTATGTGGGTGTGGGTGTGACAGTACTTAAATGTATGTACTAAGGTCTTAGATATGTTTTTGCAATGATATAGAAGTATGAAAACTTCACTAGTCAAGAGTCTCTACTGGTATGTACTGTGTTGATACATGCTATCACACGTACTCGGAATGAGATCTCCAAGTTCTCTCCTCCCCATATTTCCATTCCAGGATCGTAGGCTCCAATCTCAAAAAAATAGTTCCTCTCAATAGCAAACAGACCTCCAGCCATTGTTGGCGACTTCACTTCTCTACAGGTAGAGAGAAAAAAGAAACAAAAAACTTCCACCAGTAATTATAATTGAAACTCAAAGGAGTAGACTCCATTCTTTATGAGTTCGTTAAGTGATTAGGGAATACACACTCAATAGGACCAGCTCTTATCAGCTACATACATTACTGATTACACATGAGTAATTTGTTACTCAAACTCAATGGTGCATTGCCGATAACAATGCTTTCAAAGTACACAATGACTATATATGTGACTCTATGTATAGGTCTACAGTGCAGCATGTAGTCTCAAATATATCCTGACCATTCAATGCTTTCAAAATGGCCAACTATTGTCTCTAGCTACTTTGGTTCATTTTTGCGCAAAGGATATCTAGCTCAAAGACACAAAGAGACGAGTGTGTGTCCATGCTACCTTACCTTGTTGGATCACCCTCTCTTCTCTCCTTCTCATACTTTGGTAGTTTTCTCCACTTGAACACTAGTCCCCAATTAAAGCCCCCTCTGTTGCCAACATCGCCACGTCCACCATTGTACTTGAGTGTCTTGAAGTTGATGTTGTCGATGACCGGACAAACAACAGTCCTCCTGTTGCGATGGATCCTCTCGAGGAGAGGCTCCGCCCACTGTCGGTTACACTCACAGTGGGAGTCCAAGAATACGATCACATCTCCCGTTGCTACATCGGCACCGGCAGAGCGAGCACGGATTAGACCCTCTCTCTTTTCGAGACGGACAATCTGTAGCTTTGGTTGAGGTGAGATCCAGTCGTCAAGAGTCTGCTTCAGGTCCTCTGAAGGACAGGGTGTGTGTGTGTGGTGACAATGTAGTATGAATGTACGTACATGAGAGTGAGAGATTGTTGTTGTTTTTTCCCCTGAGAATCATTTCATTTTTCAAATACAAGTGAATGTACGTACACATAAGAGTGAGTGTAACCGACAGTGGGCGGAGCCTCTCCTCGAGAGGATCCATCGCAACAGGAGGACTGTTGTTTGTCCGGTCATCGACAACATCNCCCTCCGTCCTACCATGATCACTGAAATCGTCCACCAGGATGATCTCCTTCAGAAGTCTCTCTGGGGTCCTATTGATGACGCTGGTCACAGTGCGGAGGAGAACAGTAAGAGCTTCATTACGGAATATGATCACCACGGACGCTGTGGGTAGCTCCTCGATGTTGTAGGAGCGTCTGGTGCACCTAACAGCCAACAGAACAACAAGTGGGAATATCCATAATCATGGAACCATTACAAATGGATGTCAATAATTATTAAAACCACTGTGTCAAGGCATATGGTTAAGGTGAAGTGGGGAGATAGGATATTATATGTGTGACATTCCCTCAAGTGTGAGTGTTTCATTTTTTTTGGCAAGCATGTAAATAAACTCAGCATTGCTAGAAACCACAATAATGATTATCCATCATAATTTTATTGGTGGATTCCATAACAAGAAATACATGCAGAATCTGTAAAGCTGTTGTTGCCTACAACCTTCCAACCAGGTACTTGTGGTCTTTCCACACTTTCAAACAGTGAGCCTACAAGAAAGAAGCCACTGTTTCCTTTCCCTTGCCCCCCCTCAGGAACTGGCTACAACTGCTGCTCACTTTGAGTGTCTTGTGTCCGGGACATCCCTGTCCAGAGGGATCCTATCGCTTCGAAACTGACTGAAGCCATTCTTTTGAAAGCCCACTCTGTCTTCTTCTTTGTCCTCTTCAGACTGAGGCTCAAGACTCAAGCCCCACTTCCTACACAAACACAATGAGAGAGAGAGAGAGAGAGAGAGAGAGAGAGAGAGATTATTATTTATGAGAAAATCAATCACTTAATATGTTTAGATACATTTTCAGAAACAGATATTTAATCAAAATATGCCAATAAGCCGATATGTGGGTATTTCTCAAGTGGATCTTAAATTCTTCAACACTCACTTGCTGAGTTCTGTTTCTATCTTGTCCTTGATGGTCAACACCCTGGGTACAACCTTCTTTGCGGCTATCAAGTTTCTGTGATGTGCAATGAAGAAGAGTGAGAGTGAGAGAGTCACAGTCACCACACTGATGGCAGCCAATCTCTTATAGTGACAACGCATCACCCTGAAGGATATCGAAAGAATGAAGAGCTTCCATGTTTACATCACATCACAATGTGTAATATGATATATACAATTGTATACCAATACTAGTGATAGGGAAATAAAAAATAGAGGGCACTATCTATCATTACAATCTGAAGGGGTGGACAACAGTCAGAAAATTACAAATTTTTAAGAATTCCTACCTCATTTTCAACTCTCTCCCGTACAGCTAGCGCGTTTTCATTGTTAAACTATGCCCTATAGTGTACCCACCCAATGTTACAGCCTCGGCATATTTCCTTACCTAGCATTGTTATCCTCGGAATAGCCACTTGAAAATCTGGCAGTCTCCCAACACACAAGGTTACTACAGAATTGGGCGGGGTAACCCCACCCACTATAATTTTCAGCCATGCATGCCTTTCAAGCAAGAGACAACACTCAATCCATACACATTAATTTTAGCAGCCAGAAACAAGCATGCAAAGTCATAGCTAGATCTACTGGATCTGATTGTGTGTTATAAAAAGCATAAATAAAAGTACAAAACCTTATTGTAAATTATAGAGAGAATGATTGGAGAAGAACGTGAAGAGCAACGGAGTGCACATAATTTGAGAATGATGGCATAGCAATATCACTGCACAGTCTATTCTGATATGTATGTATGTCATCTGAGTCATCTCAGGTCCACAAACTTGATATCACTCAAGAGAAGGAACTTTCTTGGAAGGGGGTAAGGAGCTGGAGAAAGCAGAGTAAGCACTTCTTTCTCGACATCAACAGCTGTCCTGCATTGCACACAGTGGCATCATTAATGGTCACACAGTTTGTATGAGTGAACCAAACAGATTGACGTCACTTACACACATATAAATCCAGCACTGCAAGTCTTGACAAGGTCTTCTTCTTGAGAAGTAGCCATGCTCAAACTGAGGATACTGTTGACCAGCTCACGATCTAACAGTATACAGAGAAGAGAAATAAAAACTTGAACAAGAATGTCTGCATGCAAAATGGTACTAACCTGGTTGTACTGGTATCAAGTGAGTGCTGCCGTCTTCTTTCTCCATGCCTATGGGCAGAGCTGACTCTGGCACTGAGGGAGCTGTGAGACAGTGGGACAAGAGAACATTCTTGTATCCGAGAAAACAGTGGTATGAGGTTATGATGCACACACACTGATAGGAACAAGCTAGCTAAGATATGTACCTCCG
Organism: Tethya wilhelma; assembly: GCA_964030475.1. NCBI lineage: Eukaryota > Metazoa > Porifera > Demospongiae > Tethyida > Tethyidae > Tethya > Tethya wilhelma. The sequence continues at coordinate 18,762,575 of CAXIPT010000002.1, read as the reverse complement.
ATCTTGAAGATTGTGACCTCAGAGAAGGGGACATCGAAGGAGAAAGGGTACAAGTTGTGAGGTTTCTTCCCGTAGAAGTACTCCCTGACCACCTCACTACGACTCTGCTTCCTGAATTCACGACTTCGAACAACAACCTGCAGCACGTGGTTCATCTTACATAACAACACCACAAGTATTGTCTGCAAAACATGATTACAACATTCCAAGACCATCTCAAACAGAGCCCCTAAAAGAAGGCACATACTAAAGTGGTAATGCTCCACATATTATAAACATTCTTCTGTTTCACACAAAGACAAAACAGTGATGAACTTTCAGGTTCTAGAGGCACGCACTGCATTCATTAATGGTTATTCAACCTGGTAGTCCATTAAGATGAATCACAATACGCTTACCCCGCCTGACTTAGGTAGAGGGACAATGTGTGTAGACTTTGGCAACTCTCTCTGCAGGTCATTATAAAGTCTCTCGTGGTCCAAGACGAGCACCACATCAACTGCACAACAACAAAAAGAGAGTACTAAATAAAGCTGGCAAATCAAACCACCACAATACCACTGTGGAATGAACTATACTATTGTGTACTTGAAATCATAACAGGCCTCTCAATGATAAATCAAACTTCTTGGCACCTCCATGCGTGATGAATAACATTTTCAAGCAAAAAAAGTGAATACACATTACCTTCAAAAGCTTGAGCTGCATACAGAAGCACCTTGTAGCCAGCTCCATCAACCCATCCACAAGTATTGATCACACACCCTCCAGCCTTTGCTGAGGAATTTGAAAACAAGACAACATACAAGATCACACACACACACACACACACACACACACACACACACACACACACAAAAACAAAACAAAAAAACACTGAAAGCTAAAATTTACAAATAAACTGACTCAAGTTGTTTCCCTTACTCTTTGGACTGGCACTGCACCTCTGTTGAAACATATCCACCAGTGAGTCCACCAATGTGTTGTATAGTTTAATGTTGGGTCCCGGACTGGAGTGGCCATAGTGATACACAAGGGAGGCTCTCTTTGAGAACTCTCCTATCTCAATGTCACAAGGCCTCTCGACAGGAAGAACACCAACAGTACCAGGCAGAGAGATGCTACCCTGGATGGGAGAAGGTGAGTACTACAAATGAAACACAATGGGAAAATTATACAAGTGTATCCATGTACATTCATGTATCCATATACATACATTTGTGCATGCACAAAGTATGCTGTGAGAAAGGACATTTCAAGACAATTCACCTGTCCAACATCGATGTCAACATAACAAGGTTGTCGACCCATTTTGACAGCATAGTTGATCAAAATCTTACACACAGTGCTCTTTCCCACATCAGTAGGACCTACCACCATCACCTGAACAGAGAGAGAGAGAGAGAGAGGGAGTGGGGTGCTGATAAGCTAAAGAGACAGCAAGCAAGGAGGGCCTTTCTCTCAATCTTGGCTCACCTTAGCACCGACCTTCCCCTCTGAAATGTTTCTGTGTCTCAGTTGATCAATTGCGATGTGTGCATTGAGGTACATTATCATGGGTGTCTCGTGTGAGATGTAAGTCACTAGGGGAACACCACGCACTTACACACAGTGGTTAGGGAATAATTTGGTTATTTTTGAGAAATGAAACATTCTAAACTAAAAACATCCACACAGCTTACTTAAAACGCACACAGTGACACAAGTAATTCAACAATAAGGATATTCTCAGTGTACAGCCATACCAAGTATAGACAGCAATTTTAGACCTAGTGGCAAGGACATAAGCTTTACTCTTAGCCAATTCTGCACCAAACACTTCAGCACTACCAGACATCAGCTATGTATATATGTGAATGAAAAGAAATTTGGGATGCTTGTATTTGGAAATTTCATTGTAAAAGCAGTGTACCTGAATTTCAATGGTGGCATCATCCCTCACTTCCAGCCTCAGTTCAGTCTCCTCCTCAAGTACCCAATCTTTGAATGGTATGTCTTCATCCCCAGCTGCATCCTGCAATAATAAAAGCAACAACTGAGGGACTACAAATGGTCAGATGTCACAAAAATTACGTGTAACTTACACTCCTGTCTGCGCACATCCTTCACAAAAGTCAGATCAGAACGAGCACAAAGACTCTGCACTGGCTTAGTTCCAATTAGCGCCCATCATTTCCAATTAGTGCCCACCTTTCGACAGGTGACCTTTCCTCTGAGTTGGTCGGGTGTTCGTCGGGATAGCTAGGATTTATTACGCTTGGTATGTGGTGAGCTATTCAAATTTTGCCTTGATTGTGACATCCATACTGACACCAAATCTTATGAAAATATTGAAGAATCACTATCATCCTTAATCCAGATCAGGAATTTAATATTAAGAATAGCAACCACCCCTAATAATAAGCTTGTTGAAACGTATCTTGACAAGATGTCCAGTTCTCAGCGTCACAATTTTAGAAGACCTCACCAACGAAGTAACCAAGGACATCAAGGTAGAAACCATGGCTACTCCCACCCGGGTCGCTACCACCTCCACCCTGGCTCTGGTGGATTCCCCCCTTCACCTCAGCACCACCCACAGTACCCTGAATGGTGAGTAATCTTAGCCTTGTGCTCAATACTTGACTTATGCGTATGTGTATACATTAATTGCATGCATTATCCTCTGTAAGTCTTTCATCTTTCATCTGTGACAAACCTCCACTGGTCCACACAGGTCACCCGTGCCCTTCCCTCCCCCTCCTCCTCATCCCGACTTTGGTCCGCCGGACTCCCATTGGATGGCCAGGTTTCCCCCGCATCCACCACCCGGTCCCGGAATGGGACCTCCGACCCCTTGGATGGAACCACCTCCTCATTCCAGTTATGACCCCCATCATCGTAACAATTCATTCTTTGACCCCCATAGGGGGCCGATGGACCACAGGAGAAACTTTGGTATTCATGAACCATTTGGTGAAGCAGAAGAAAGCAAGAGGCATTCATCTTATGACCTGTTCTCTGGGTCTAACGAACATGAAGGGGGTGGCCACTCCAAACGACCAAGGCAGGGTGACTCTGAAGTGATGAGAAACGATCGAGGCTTTCATCTCTTTGACAGAATGGATGACTCCAGAGAGAGTTTCCAACAGGATGTTCGTATGAGATCAAACCATTGCAGAGCTTCACCTCTCTTTCAAAAGTAAGAAAGGTTTAGCAATACAAGTGCTAGTTGCATTAAGAGATTCATGACTTATTGGGTAAAGAATGCACTAAGTCAGTCAAAAGCCAATTAAATGTTTATAGTTGGTTCTGTATCTACACATTTACCATTCAGTCTTGGAAGGTTGCACGCCCCTCTCCGACCAATGGTGGATGTGAACAAGAAGCTCGATGCTTCCGATCAGTGTTCAACGACCATTTCCATTCTCTCTTACAACCTGCTGGCCCAGGATCTCATCCACAAGAACATGTATCTCTACGACTCCCATGAGCCTGATGTGTTGAGCTGGGACTACCGGAAGATCAACCTGTTTGCCGATCTTAGAGGATCCAAGGCTGATGTAAGAATTACTGAGGTGTTCTTTGTGCATTATTATGTGTACACAAGGAGAGATGTATAACCTTTTTCACATGACTGATAATAGATATTGTGTTTGCAAGAGGTCCAACAAGACCATTATGAGAGTTGGTTTGTGCCTGAGCTTGCACAACATGGTAAGATGATCTCCAAAGGTGTTCATAAATGGTCTGCATCACAATCCACTTAATAACGTACATGTACTCACTTTAGATTATGCTGGCCTGTATCAATGCCGCACTGGTTCCAACAATGATGGCTGTGCTATATTCTATCGCAAGAGTCATCTAAAGCTTGTTGAGTGGACTGGTTTGACGTTTCGGAAGAATGCTAAAGTCCTCAACAGAGACAATGTTGGAATTGTTGCCAAGTTTTGTCCCATGGAGACAGAGTAGGTGTTTGTGTGTGTACCTGTTTGGAGTCTTGTGTTTTACTTATCTGCGTGTGGATGTCAAAATTGAATGTTTTGTTGCCTGGTTTTGTAGCGATGTGGGCATGTTTTGTGTTGCTACGACTCACCTCCTCTACAACCCCAAGGCCGGGGAGGTCAAGTTGGCTCAGATGAGCTGCCTACTAGCTGAAGTGCACAAAATGGCTACTGTACCTGGTATGTCACATATAGCACATCGATAGTCATACAATAATATTACCAATGATTGTGAACACATAATAATACTTTTTAAAAAACTTTAGGAAAGAAACAGTTGTTTCCAGTGATTCTGTGTGGTGATTTCAACAGCACCCCAAACAGTCCCTTTGTGGACTTCATTGCCACATCCAGTCTAGATTACTCCAAACTCTCGGCCGCCATGATCGCTGGTTACTTTGATGAGTACAGGAAGTCACGAGTGATACCAGTACCCCTGATCCCAGAGCATCTCAACATTGGTCCAAACTGTATGTACACTAATGATCAGGCTCATGGCATAAAAGAGGTGGATGTTTCAGAGTCAACCAAAGCTTCCTCCTCTCTTGCTAGTAACAGTTTGAAAGATGAAGTAAAAGAAAGCAGTACATCTCAGTCTTCATGTGTACAAGTACAAACTAAAAGTGATGGCTCTACATTGTCAGAGGGAGGCAGTGACAAGATGACTTTAGACGATGCTGCTTCCAGCACTAGTAGTCAGCATGGATCTACTTTGAATGGAACAGACTTTGTGGCTCAGCTAAATGAAGAATTCCAACAAGTACAAAGGCCTTCCTACAGGACACGAAGTGCCCGAGGGGCCAGAGCTAGAGGGGCAACTCACAGTGGCATGTCACGTTCCCCAGCTGCTGTAGACTTTAGAAGTTCCCTTGATGGCCAATCGTCTTCCATGGAAGAACAAACAAACAGTGAACAACTGACGTCTGATATCAAGATGGCTGTGGAGAACTCTATAGAGTCCTCAGCAAGTGCAGAAAGTAGTACGAGTAAAGATACAAAGAACCATAAACTCAAACCGGGAGTGCTCACTCATCCGTTCAACTTTAAGTCTGCCTATCCACACTTGCCGTCTTCCGTGCCTTCGACTGTGACAACCTACCACCAATCTGCCTTTGAGACTGTGGACTATATCTTCTATACTCCAGTGGCAACTCCACCAGGAGATGGTGGTTTTCATCTGTTGACGAGGAAGGTGCTGCCAAGCACACACACCCTGCTCGATCTGGGACCTCAACCTCATAAGTTCCTCTCCTCTGACCACCTCTCTTTGCAGGCAGTCTTTCAACTTGTGTGGAAACAACACACTTAGCCTTAGCCATATCATGGCCACATTAAATGGTTGTGTGATATCATCTATGTTGAAGCATGTTATGATTTATAGTACATAGTGAAGCTAATTTTTGGGACAACAATGCTGGATACGTGCTGCGCATGCACACTCATGATAGATTGTGCATGTAGGGGATTATATAATTAGGGGTCAAAGGCAAGCTGGATTTTCCAAGTTTCTAAGCATAGGGGTTCCAGTACAATTATTATTGATATATACAATTGCTATGATTGAAAACTGATCACTGCATCAATGCTATAACAAATACAGACTGTGCAGAGGCTCAATCCTGCAGCCAAACTGACCAGAACTTTATTATATTAGTATAACATAAAACAAAACATTTGAATAGTTAACTGAGCCATGTATCACAATTTATAGTCAAAACACATGAGTATTGCCTGGACTAGAATTTTCAGAGGGGGACCATTTAATTATATCATAGCCACATTAAATGGTTGTGTGATATCACCATGTAGAAGCATGTTATGATTATTACTATACGACAACAACAATGCTAGATACATGCTGCGCATGCGCAATGGACCGTCTAGATCACGACTCATGCTTGGTATTGTATGCCCTTTTTTGGAGATTCCCTACAGTTAAAGTAATAACTGAACCTCGAGATCAGTTGTAAAAAATTTCAAGTGAAACTAGATTGCATCGACTGGTCTGTAATATTCACAATAAAGTAATATGTGCAGGAATAAGACATTTTGTGATTTGGCAATTCTGTTTGCGTGCTGTATCTTTGCAATTAGTTTGTCTCACGAAGTTGTTTCAGCTGCAAATAAAGCCGAAAGTGAGTTTCAGTTGTACATTGACCATTACAAAGGTGTTTACCACGTACCGTACATTAAATTTTATCTTTCAAATAATAATAATGTTCACAGGTTGCACTACCATTAATAAAGTCAGACTAGAGGATTTGGGACAGACTTGCAATCCAGACTACTTCATTGCACGAGTAGAGCTCTGTAACGGGAGTGTAATAAAACCTACCGTTTGTGATGACCAGTGGACAGTACAAGATGCAATGGTAGCATGCAGGGAGGCTGGATATAGAGCAGATGGTAAATAAATTTGTAATCATGAAGAAGGTTGTGTTATGGATCATGAATCACTAATTCTTTCACATGCTCAAAATAGGTGCAGTAGCTCTCTACATGAATCAACGGTCAACAGAAGGAAGTATTGCAAATGTGGTGCCACAGTGTGATGGCTCAGAATCAAATGTGTCTCAGTGCTTAATCACTTTGAGAAGTAGCAATGTAAGCTGTACTCAGAGCAACAACAATACCATTGCAGTAGTTGCATGTCAAAGGAGTGAAAATGTTCCTGAATTCAACATTATGATATCTAGTTGTGGCACTCTACTGCAAATAGCATCAGTTGATTTTGAACCACCAACTGTAGATTCACTCACTACTCCAGACACAGACAGTTCAACAACAAAGCAAGATGCAATTGTGTCTACCCCCTCCAGTGTCGGTGGTACCAGGACACCCTCCAAAGACTTACCCACAGACACAGAACAAACAATATCAGAAGGAGCAACTGATGTTCCTCCAAATGGTTTGAACCTAACAATAATATATGCAGCAGCTGGAGCAGCTGGAGGGGTCATAGTTATGATTATTTTGATGTTTACTGTATCCTTTTCATGGTACATGTACAAGAAGAAGAAGAAGAAGAAAAAGAAGAAAGCAAACCAGGCACAACCTCTAGTAATTCATACACCAGTTCACAGTAATAAGAAAATATGTACAAATTCAACATATAATGTAGCTGATTATGAGAATGTGACAGACTTCAATGCAGAACCCATCTATGACCTACCAGATGAAACTTCTAGACAAGAACTTCAAAGTAATGACAATGAATTTGATGTTCAGGATGTTGTCTTTACACAGAATACTTCTTATGGAATTATACCTGGAAAAAATATGACACTTACACAAAATGAATATGGAACTTCAACTGTTAGATAAGATAAAAAAATAATGTAGTAAGTTTAATAGCTATACTCTAGCTCAATAATTAATTGTACTGGTCTCATTTTTCATTAAGTTTTTTGTCTTCTCTGTGTAACCACATACAAAAAGTATACATATATTGCAAAATAAGTAATATATACACAGTACTGAAACATATGTTGCTAGTCTAGTGCTTTAAATTGTGAATGAGATATTGTATTGTGATCTTTGAACTTTTACAATATTGGCTGCAACTGACTAATGTAAACAAATAACTTTGAGAACTAATTTTAAGTATCAAAATCTTTCCGTTGTGTGCGATAATATTATTTTCCCAACAAAATTAAATTTTACAGCTTTTTGTGCATTCACAATGATAGTAATGACATTATATTTATGTCAGATAGCTTAGGCTTGGGCTTGTAAAACAAATGTACATAATGGTCTGGAAAACATAAACATTGAGATATTATGCATATTCTTGTCAGCTTCAAATGTTTTAATTTTTGTTTGAAACTCTTCTATCATAGATATTATATGCTTCTATCAACCACCTAGTTTCTCTAGGGATATTTTTGAAGATCTTAGTTTGTACTTTCAGTCTTTGAATTTTTAATGTTATTTTTAAGGCAACTTTAATGTTAACCTAGTTTATATCTTCCTTTGTATCCCAGTTTATGTAATTTTGTATCCTTGTTTACTGTTAATGTTCCTGCAGGTCCTACAGTCATATGTTTACCATAATGGCTCCACCTCATCCATAGACTTAGTATATATGTGACCGATCCTACTATTGTAAACAGTATAAGAAACAGTTCCATGCACCTCTAGATCTGGCAAACTCTATATAATCACTATTGAATTCATCTCAAACTGAAAATGGTCTGGAAAACATAGTTGCCTGATGTGTGCATGTTCAACAGTGATAAACTAACAATAATATTATAAACAGAAACTTCACTTCTTACATACCTGAACAATGAGCATGCAATTAAGTGATTTTGATGTGAGACTCAACTCATGCCAAATATTTTAGTAATTAGCCATGTTGTCTACTCTAGGTCAACCTTTTATCTTCATACCCAGGCTCCAGGGAGATTTTTTATGTAGGATAATGGAGACAGGTGTTTGAATCTTCTGGATGGGGCACTATTGATGCTCTGATTGTGTATTGTGTACAGTCTGAGATAAACTTGCCATTTAGGTACAACTACTAGTCTGATTTATATTTATTATAAACAATTATAGCTTTGTGTGAGCCTTGTTCCCAGGCTCCCCCGCCTTCCTTATGTGTAGGTGGAGAGCCTGGGAACGAGGTTAACTTTGTGTACCTGGTGGCTGAAAGTGTATGGCATTGTAACCTCAGTCCATCATTAAGAAACTTAGTGAATCAGTCATTACTAGAACACCTGACTCCTGAACCTGGCAAGCCTATAATGTGTTCCTTTAGCAAGTTTTACATCTGAAGCATTGCTGCAATCATAGAGGGCACCAACATTATGAGGGTCTAAGTACTACAATTTTGATATTATAGTAAGCTCTAATATAGTGTTTGTGTGTTGTGGCTGAGAGTTCATACTTTTTCCATAAGTTATTTACAACAATGATAGCAATGCACATGCAATACTGATCATAATAATTATTCAGGACTGATACAAGTGAGAGAATAATATTATGACAATTTACAACATACAAGAAGATCGAGCAAATTTCTGTGTACAATAAATAGTTCCCACAAACAAAACTACAGGCATCATTTGTATACACCTTCTATGCTTACCACAACCATAGGTTTCCCTTGCAGTAAGTGTCAATTTGTCTCCTTCACTGCTGACACAGCAGCCTCTTCACTGGGGAGACCAATGAATGCCTGCCCCTTCATTCTTCCTGAGGTCATTAGTCAAAACATCAAACCTGTTGAGTGTGTGTGCATGTTGTGAGGCGAGGATTGTAATGTATGGTAAAGATCGTTAGAATTAGATGTGGATGTACGTACACATGAGTAGAGTTGGGCTTTTGTGTTTGACGACCATTTATCGCCCAGATTGGCTACATGACCAGTTCACATAATTATCGTCCAAACACATAACAATTATTTTATGCACCAGTTCTCAGTAATAAGAAAATATATACAAATTCCAAAATTAATGTTATATAGCTGATTATGAGAATATGATAGACTTCAATGCAGAACCCATCTATGACCTACCAGATGAAACTGTTAGACAAGAACTTCAAAGTAATCACAATGAAAATTTGATGTTGCCTTTACACAGAATATGTCTTATGGAATTGTACCTGGAAAAAATGACACGTACTCAAAATGAATCATACGAAACTGTTATTTGATAAATGTGGCTAATTAATTTTACTGGTCTCATTTTTCTTTTTTCTTTTCTTTTTTTTGTCTTGTCTGCAGGAAGGAGCAACTGATACTTAATTCTTCAAAAAGTTTAAAGTTGACAATAATATACATGGCAAGTGGAATAGCTACATGAATGGGTGGTCATTACACGTTATCCATAACAAACCAGGGAATGTGTACGGATTCAGCATATTATGATATTGCTGATTATGAGAATATGATCATGAGAGACTTCAATGCTGAATCCAAATTAAACTTCGTGATTCTTACACAGAGTAGAGTCATATGAATCATGTGAGAAGGAGCTATTACTTGATTAGTTCAGCTAAGCTACAGTACTCTCGATAATTCACTGATCTCACATTAATATTTTTTTTGTCTTGTGATTTATTAGTATATTGATGATATTGACCCTGTCAGGGTCTCGGTGTGTAATATGTTTTACTCAGAAAAGATTCTAATTCAACGTAGCCTCGTCCCCAGCCTGGTAGGCCCAAAATTAAGAGGCCTGAGAACGAGGCTAAAAACAACCGTACACATTTGCGCATGCGCAATACCACGAATCCGCGATGAGCAACCAAGCGATTTTACTCTTCTTGATGCCTACTTATTTTCTGACCACCATATGTACGTTATGACACTCAACTCAGTTATATACTTAAGTGAATTCACTCTTACTCTGTAGGTCAACCATGTGACCAGGATGATGTTCAACTAGTTGGTGGTCCTAATGAGTTTGAGGGTAGGTTGGAGATTTGTTATAGAGGAGAATGGAAACAGGTGTGTACATCTTCTGGATGGGACACTGTTGATGGGCTGGTTGTGTGCAGACAGCTGGGCCATTCAGGTATCTATATGTATAAACTATGCCACCAGTGAGTTTAGGAAATAATTTTGTGTAATCACTGTATTGCAGAAATGGGTCTACAGCTTGTTCCACTAGTATTCAATGGTGAGGGTTTCCATGGTACTGGTGATGGACCTGGTGTGCAAATTGAACGTCCAATGTGCACTGGAACTGAAGACAGTCTCCTAGAGTGTCCTCGACAGTCTATAACTAACACCAGTGGCTGTGGTACAAACGACAATGTTGTGATTTTATGTCAAGGTAAGAAGTATAGCTATAGTACAAGGTAAAATCTTGAATATGATAATATGATCTGCCTCACAATGTGTCTTATCTCTCTCTAGACCCAGTTTGCTTCAGTGACCCTGAGAATGTAAGACTAGTTGGAGGAACTGATGGTGATTCAAGTACAGAGGGACGAGTTGAGATCTGTTCACCTTCCAATCTTCGAAGAGGAATCTGTAACACTAGTTGGGATGTGAATGATGCTAGAGTGGTTTGTAGGCAGCTTGGACTCTTGTCAGATGACGCAGGTTTGTGTTAGCTTATCCTGTGTCACTTTTGTTATAAATTGTTTGTTTTTCTGTTTATTGTAGAACCACAAACTACGTTTGAAGATGGCAGATATCTTAGTGCCATCTTAACTAATGTCCGCTGTAGTGGAGATGAAGTGGAACTTCCCCGCTGTGGCTCTGGTCAAACTGATCAAACCCATCCAAGGATAGGATGTAGCCTTGCAGGAGTGAGATGCCCAGGTATGTTCAGCCCTCATGTGTACAAGGTACTGTCTACAGATCTTGTGCAAGAGTACCCTCCTAGAGTCCTACTGTAAGTGTTTCCCATCCTTATGCAACACTTGAAAGGCCTTGTATTTCATTTTTAGTGTGTGTGTGTGTGTGTGTGTGTGTGTGTGGCACTGTGTGTGGCCCTAACACAATAATGTGTAATATGTAAGCATGGTAGTGCATGTATGTTGTGTAGGTGTGTATGAATCTGATTGCATTGTGTACTTCTGCTCAAATTGAAAGTAGATGTGTAGAGTTGTGAGGTCTTGATAGTATTTTATGAGCTGGTGTTTTTCTTGTGCAAGAGTTGTACTATTGTCATGTCACGGGGAATATTGTCCGCCAGGGAATTTGGTCCAGGGGACAAAATTCCCCAGGGAATTAAGTCCCCCGGACCATATTCCCCGTGGAAGTAGTCGGGGAATTTGGTCCGTGTCTGGGGAATTCGGTCCGGTTTAGTTTGCTTCGTGTTTAGCTTATGATATGGATACAGCAGGAGTATTTTCAAGCGCAGGACTAGCTGAGCTAACCTTAGCTTGCATCCAGATTTGTAACCAGTCCGAAGTTCACGATCAGTTGAAGATGTCTACAGATCTTGTGCAAGAGTACCCTCCTAGAGTCCTACTGTAAGTGTTTCCCATCCTTATGCAACACTTGAAAGGCCTTGTATTTCATTTTTAGTGTGTGTGTGTGTGTGTGTGTGTGTGTGTGGCACTGTGTGTGGCCCTAACACAATAATGTGTAATATGTAAGCATGGTAGTGCATGTATGTTGTGTAGGTGTGTATGAATCTGATTGCATTGTGTACTTCTGCTCAAATTGAAAGTAGATGTGTAGAGTTGTGAGGTCTTGATAGTATTTTATGAGCTGGTGTTTTTCTTGTGCAAGAGTTGTACTATTGTCATGTCACGGGGAATATTGTCCGCCAGGGAATTTGGTCCAGGGGACAAAATTCCCCAGGGAATTAAGTCCCCCGGACCATATTCCCCGTGGAAGTAGTCGGGGAATTTGGTCCGTGTCTGGGGAATTCGGTCCGGTTTAGTTTGCTTCGTGTTTAGCTTATGATATGGATACAGCAGGAGTATTTTCAAGCGCAGGACTAGCTGAGCTAACCTTAGCTTGCATCCAGATTTGTAACCAGTCCGAAGTTCACGATCAGTTGAAGTTTGTATCCTGTCTCAGTGGCGAACTTGGTGTGACCAGTTCATCAAAACTCAAAGATAATGCAACCATACGACAAACCATAAGAGCAAGACAGTAATCTAAACCTTGCTAGCATCTTTAAGATTTTAAACTCCAGTCTTTGTCACGTAGCTACTATGTTAGACATCTACTTGTACGAGATAATACTGAATCATTTGTTTTCTTGTACTATTATAATTATAATATTTATATGCTGCATCCCATGCAGATGCAATTATTATAAGTCTATCATACTGAATTGTAAGTCTCGGCCCATGGTCTCAGTGAACATTAGTCTCGCATGCCAGCCACTCCCTCACCAGAAAGAGATCGAGAGGGAGTGGCTGGTAGGTGAACATAAGATCAAAATCTCATTCTGCATGTGATATCAGTGCTGCTTGCATCACAGAATAAAAAATTAGCTTTGTAGTACTTAAAATGAACACAGTTAAAATTGTCGTGCACCAAGCAGACAACAGTGCATCATTTATTGCACCGGACCAAATTCTCCAAGACAGGACAACTTTCCCTAGGAAATTTGGTCCCCCGGACCTTTTTTCCAGGGAGATTTATTGGGGAATTTTGTCCCCCCGAACCAAATTCACCCGGACCGAATTTCCAGTGACAGTCATTCCCTAGTGTGTGTGTGTGTGTGTGTGTGTAAGTCATTTCCTTGTAATTTTGCCGTTTCACAAATTCACTAGCAGTCAACCACGTGGACCTAACTTAGCTTACACTCTTTCTCTGCCATCTTTACCTATTCTGCATTGTACATTACATCACAGGATGTATATAAAATTTATTCCCATAAAGCAGTGTGGTAGTTACTATATATACTCATGAATCTATGAATGAACATCATGACTCTACAAGATAAGTACTCTGCTCTTGTAGTGCTGGTCTGCATATGGCTGAGCTTCACAAGACCTTTGGAAGGTAGGTTGCAGTACATTGATTCAGTCATTAAAGTGTTCCCTCAAGCCTGCATACCTGCTACAAATAATTTATGATAGCACTCAGATAGCTAAATCTAGTAGCTAGGTCTTTGGGGGTGGTCATGAGCAATGATTGTATATATTGTGCAAAGTACTTGTGGAATGAATTGCTTTCAAACTGACTCTGCAGGTTTGCAAGACCACAAACCAGAGAACTGTGTTCGGGAGATCCAACTAGCAGGAGGTCCAAATGAATTTGAAGGTCGAGTGGAGATCTGTCAGAATGGAAGATGGGGACAAGTGTGTGGGCGTATAAGTGATAGAGAGGCTAAGGTGATTTGTAAACATGTAATCTCTCCTGCTACAATTCCAGAAAATGGTAAGATAACAATCTGTTATAATACTTGTCCTCAATAATATTATTGTTATGGGTTCTACTTCAGCAACAGATAAATCCATACTGATTGTTTGGCAAGGTGATCCTAGTGTTGATCCAAGTTACTTTGTTGAAAATCTTACCTGTAATGAAACAACAGAACAGTGCACCTATACAGTCACCAACAGAACTGATGGTTGCAGACCTGATGATGGATATGCAGCTGTGCTGTGTCAAGGTATGTACTCCAGTTGTGGTTTACCAGTTTATGTAGGCCGTACTCATGACAACTACATAATGTATATAGATCCTGTGTGTTTTACACATCCTGAGAGTGTCAGAGTAGTGGATGGTAGTGTCCCTGGAACAGAGGAAGGACGAGTGGAAGTGTGCCATCATCTACATCAGTACAGAAGAGGAGTGTGTGACAACAACTGGGATGATACTGATGCCCATGTAACATGCAGAGAGTTAAATTCTCTTTCCCTGGGTAGGCTACTTTGAGTGAGAGTTAGTTTTATCATACCATAGCTAAATAAATTTAGGTATAGTTTATGTGTCAATCATTGTGTTACACACTGTCAGGTTCTAGAGCCATCTGTGGACATCATGCTAAGTATTCTGCATCTGCTTTTGATAAAGTTAACTGTAGTGGAAGTGAAGAATTATTGTCTCACTGTGGTAGAAATGAAACAGTTTCAAATCCAACGTGTACATTTGCTGGAGTCGACTGTCATGGTATGAGTGCTTGTTGATGTCGTAGACGGTTTAAATTGTAAATCACACAAATAATTATAATAATTATGTGCTTTAATGGAAAATTCAATTTTATGTACAGTAGATCATAGTGATGTGACTGATCTTCCCTTGGCAACAGGTCCATCTCCTGACGATACTTCACAGCCAAGTTCATGCATTAAAACAACAGCTGGACCGGATCTTCACTTTACATCAGAAACAGGCTCGTTGCTAGAGACAAGCACACAAACAACCTCTAATAGGTCTACAATGTTAACATCCACAGAAGGCGCAATACAAGGCGGTGTTCCAAATCAAGCTACCATTATTGGCAGTGCATTTGGTGCGTTTAGTGGGTTGCTCATTCTGCTGGTTCTGATTGTAGTAATACTGGTGTTGGTGTACCTAATCATGGCTGGAAGGAAGCAGAAGAAATCCACCTTGGCACAGAGTGTTGTAAGGTACATTTCACATGGCATGACAGTTATGCAAATGTACATTAATGCAGTTTATAGAGATTAATGTGGCATATCTATACAATCATACAGTCTCGTTCCAGATAATATTCATAATTCAGAAGATTTGCCCGCTACTATTGAACCAAACAAACATGATGATTATGAAGATGTGACAGACTTTAATGAAAACCTCCCAATTTATGAGGAACCAGATGGAGCTACTTCACAATTTCCTACTTCCACAGCTTTTGAGTTACAAGACCAACCACAACTACATGACAGCAATGGCAAGGCTTTGTCCCTCACACAGAATGCTTCTTATGGAGTTGTAGAACATCTTTCAACCAACAATATGTCTCTTACACAAAATAAACCATATGGTGTTGTCAAGGAAATGTCAAGAGAGGAAGACAATCCTATCCCACAATATGAGTATGAAGAGCAGTAAGCCTCTAGTATTAATAATTAACTGGAAATGATTGTGCGTGCACTCAATGTGTACAATCTGTATAATATCTTGCTAATTTATAATTTGTTTCTGTGTATGTATTACACTTTGGTTCTTTGTTTGGTTATAATATTCAGGACTATGTTGTTAAATGTAAAAGTTTGGAACAATGTGTAACTTACAATAAAGGAGCAGCTGATTTAATAAGACAAACAGGGCACAACCACTGAGAATGTGACAGACTTGAACCCATCTATGACCTACCAGTTGAACCTTCTCAACAAGAACTTAAGGCCGGGAATCAGCGCATGACATTGTTTTCCTTTACACAAAATATATCTTATGGAATTGCGTGTTCCTGAAAACGTGATTCTTACATGGAATGCATCTGAATCATGTGACATGGAGTTGTTATTTGATTAAGTTAATGATACTCTTAATAATTTACTGAACTCATAATTATTTCCATGCACAGCTATAGTGCAACGGGTTCAAAACTTCAATTCAGATACAGTATTGTACGTTAGTGAATAGACTCTGAGTACCATAATGAATAGTATCTGCATGATGCCAGTTTGGAGTATCCAAAACAACCAGGCATGGATGACTTCATGATCACCTATAGTTAATATACAAATTCATAAAGGTTACAGTATGTATGTCTGATATTATGTTCATACCCATCATGCATATAGGGTTACGGTAGTGATCTATTGGTGTTTTTGTTCACTCATTGAGTCAATATCTCAAGAATGGCAGCTTTAGTCATCAAATGTAGCATACCAATTAAGGTAAAACAATCTTACGCTGGTGGACTATATTATTGTAAAGTAAACATTATCGATATCGTTGGTGATGACACACTGAATACAATAATTATGATAATGTATAATACCTATTATTATATTGCATCCTGTTTGGGGAAATCACTAATCTTTACTTAAACTCCATTGAAAAACTGACTCAATATTATTAGACTGAACTCCATCGAACCTGAAAACTGAACTCTATTGAAAAATTGAGGGCTTTATTATCTGTGATCAAGATGACACCAAAAATGATGCTCTCATGCTTCTCTGGAGGGCACAGAGAGATATTTCAGTGGATTGTACTACTTGTATTATCTACTACTGTTTATGTTTGTAAGTTAATCATTCCATGCATATGATCATACATTCATATTGTACAGTGTATATTTATCCCCCCTCCCCCAGACTACCTGTGTTTACATAAATGGTCCAGATATAGGGCAACTTATGCTATCATAACTTAATTGAAGGGCCGAGAGGTAAAGTGGCCCATCCCACAATTAAATGTGGGAAATTGCCTGAAAAGCCCAAAAAATTAATTAAACTCACAGACCTCCTACCAAAATGCTCAAAATTCAAAATTACTGAAAATTCTCCAGCTCTGAAACACAACTTTAAACATATTTCTGAGTTTAGGGGGGTCAACTCAGGGGGTCGTGGGTTAGGCCACTTTACTTCTCGGCCCTTCAATTATCCACCTCAAACATAAGTAGCCCCCCTTTATCCATGCATGTGTGTTAGGAGGCCTGAGCCATGGAGATCGGGGGTCAATCTTGATAGACTATATCATTGTCTCCTATGGTCAAGCCATAGTCAAACAATTTTTACTGAATATAGGTGAGTGACAGGATCAGCAATCTTTTTCATGCAGGGCAATCCCCAATCAAAACTCTCTCACACACATCAAGGAAATAAACATGTCACGTGCTAACATCCATGCAAAGGAAGCCAAAAACCTGTAATGAGTAACCTGCATGGGCCTGGTTGTATTAGTCTGAGACTCTCAATACTGGTGACCTATTGATATAGCTAAGTTTGGGGAACAAGTTTAATACTCTACAAAGCACAAGAGGTCACAATTCAATCATTGCATGTGTAATAGGCTAACCTGGTCAAACTCAAATTAGTGCCGCCTTCCATCTCTGCCACAATCAGGGTTGGGCTCAATTACAACTGTCCTAAGCTATAAATATAATAATATATCGCAACTTAAATATTAAATTAATTATGTACTGCATAGATGCAAACAGTAGTGGTAATTGCACTGAAGGTGAAGTCCGTCTCTCTGATTTGGACTCAACTAATGGAACAGATGCTGGACTACTAGAGCTCTGTTTTTCAAACAAGTGGGGTAGTGTTTGTGATACAGACTGGGACTCAGGAGCTTCTGGAGTTGCATGTAGACAGCTGGGTTATGATTATGGATGTGAGTCCAATAATGTAATTATTATACAAACAACTAATAATGCTCACCATGGTGTATATTTTGTTTGAAACTATTAGATGAGATTGCTGTCTATGATCACGTTCACGTTGAGTCGAAGAGCCAGAATCATTTAAAGCACCTCATTGATTTTCAGTGCAGTGGAGAAGAGGCTAACCTAACCTCTTGTACTCACCAAAGTTACATGTCTAGCTGTCCTATAAATGTGGGGCTCCTGTGCTATGGTAATAGTAGTCATGATCGTATCTTGAGTCAATGTTTATAACTCCTTTATTTCTCATTACACTCTTAGACAGGTGTAGACAGCAAGGTGATCTAACTCTAGTAGGCACACAGTTTACATCATATGGTAATGTTGAAATCTGTTTTGCTGATAAGTGGTGGTCAATCTGTGAGGAAGAAATTGGGCTGCCTGAGTACAAAGTGATGTGTAGACAACTGCAATTCTACTCTGGATATCATAATATTGGTATGTATAATTATGACCCTATCATTGTGTGGACTTTTAAATACACTTCCACCTTGAATCAAAGTTTTTAAAATATGTGACTGGCCACGCAATTTAGATACTATCCACTTTTAGACTACTTTCGGAAAAAATAGCATAACAGGATTTCTGGGTGCAATTACACATAGTCCTTTTTGCAAGATTTTCAGTGATTCTTGCTAATTTTTTTCCTAAAGTCAATCAGAACATTATTACTATTTTGAAAAAAGCCAAATGCAACAGGTCAAAGGTCACTCCGGAGGATAGTATCTTTTTCGCGTGACCAGTCACATATAATTATGTTACTATAATATACTTTTTTTTTTACCTATTATTTAAAACTGAAAGTAAAACATGATACTTAAAGATACATGTGCAACATAATATCCACAAGACTTAGTTATCACTATCGTCAAAGTATATCATGAAACATGTGGCAGCTTTATTTTCACAATTAATCTTTAACTATATAGGTGTGGATAGAAAATCTACTGCACTAAGCTTTGTCAGAGTTATAACTGATGATCTAGAAACAGAGACTCTGCCTTTTATGGTAAAATGTCAAGGAAATGAAAACAAAATTTTCGACTGCCGCCAACGAGGTAGCTGGCAGTACGAATGCAACCGAATAGAAGATCAACTCCAGCTTGTGTGCATTGGTTTGTTTGATATACAGGTATTTTCCTGAATGTTGTGTTACAGCTAGTTTTCTTGTTGCAACAGATGCTGATGAGGCACACAACTGCTCTCAAGGAGAGCTCCGTCTAGTTGGTGGTAGGACGTCATTGGAAGGAAGGTTGGAGGTTTGCTTCAATGATGTCTGGGGAACAGTTTGTGAGGAAAATTGGGATGACATTGATGCTACCGTAGCTTGTCAACAGCTTGGATTTAAAAGCGCAGGTATATTTAATGATAATAATTAGTAATAATAATTATAAGATAATTGTTTTTTGTCGATGATAGGCGTATCCTCCAGTTTCATTGGTAAAGGAACGGGTCCTATTTTCATGACTAACGTTAGATGCAGGAGTGCACTCAGTAATCTCTCCGAGTGTTCATTTGATGACAACCACATCAGAATATCAAGAAACTGTGATCACAATAATGATGTACACTTGGCCTGTGTACCCAATGGACCAGGTACTAATTTTAGTATGCTAGCTCCTTTAGACTCATAAGCTACTCTCATTTGGTCAATAATTTATTCTACTAAAATTAAATTTGTGTTATTGCCAACAATAGATGATGGTCTTATAATCCTAATTGTTGTCGTGGTAACAATCATGGTGATAGCACTGCTAGCAATTTTATGTGGAACCATCTCCCTTATCGTTGCAATAACTGCTGTCAAAAAATGGAAGAAAGAAAAATTGAAACAAAGGTAAATAAATGTTGTTATTACCAACTTTACCACACTGTATAACAGTGCCCATGGAGATAGTTGTAGCTAAAGTGTATGAGAATGAGATAATTATAAATACACTAGAACCTCAGATAGTGGACCCTCGGTTCCCAGGGATGCTGTATTATAAACCTCTCAACAAAGGACAATTCTTAGTTCCCAAAAATTCTAATTCCCTATTGTAGCAATAAAAACAGAACCTTTGAGAAGAGGACAGCCTCTCTACAAAGGACAAAAAAGCGAATTTATTTTGTCCCCAAAGTATCCTTTGTTGGGAGGTTTCACTGTGTAGCACTTTAGCAAGAACTGAATATTAAATTTTGTACTGCACATGCATAAGGCATCCATGCCAGTAATTACTGGATATTATGCTTATTGTGTTGAGTCAATTACTTTTGTTTCTGTTTATCTATACATACAGTCTCAATCAGTATCTGCATGTGCACAGAAGATTGCCTGTTGATATAGAAACAAATGAACCTGATGATTATGAGGATGTGACAGACTTCAATGAAAACCTCCCAATTTATGAGGAACCAGATGGAGCTACTTCACAATCTCCCATTTCAATTGGCTTGAATATTCACCCACAACTACATGACAGCACTGACAAGGCTTTGTCCCTCGCACAGAATGCTTCTTACGGAGTTGTGGAGTGTCTTTCAGGCAACAATGTGTCTCTTGCACAAAATGAGTCATATGGTGTTGTCAAGGAAATGTCAAGAGAGGAAGATAATCCTATCCCACAATATGAGTATGAAGAGCACTAATAATTATTATAAGCTTCAGTATTAACACCTTGTCGTAGATTGTGCGCTCAATGTGTACGGTATCTTGCTAATGCAGTTTCTCTTTGTACATATATTTGTTCCTTTTTTATATCGTCACACTGTGCATTGGGTTACTTGGTCTGAGTTGGTTATAATATTCATGACTGTGTTGTTAAAAGTGAAAGTGTGGAACAATAATCATATGCAACTTACAACAAATTAAGAGTTTTTGGTGTCTTTTGGTTTAGAAGATCGAGCAAAGTTCTGTGTACAATAGTCCCCACATGAACTACAGACAATATTTGAAATACATTCTATACTTACCACAACCATAGGTTTCCCTTGCAGTAAGTGTCCATTTGTCTCCTTCACTGCTGATACAGCAGCCTCTTCACTGGGGAGACCAATGAATGCCTGCCCCTTCATTCTTCCTGAGGTCATTAGTCGAACATCAAACCTGTTGGAGAGTGTGTGCACATGTTGTAAGGATTGTAATGCATGGTAAAGATTGTTAGAATTAGATGTGGGTCTGCATGGAGTAGAGTTGAGCTTTTACGCTTGACGACCACTTACCACCCAGACTGGCTTACATGTTTTTCTCTTCTTCTAATGACCAGTTCACATATCGTCCAAACACATAGCGCAGATCCTGGATAGCACACAGTGGGAATGTAGTAGATATTTTAATTGATGATATTCTATCTCATACAATGCAGTTCAGTGGTACACGAACCTGTTCAGTAACTTGTTTGGCAAGGTTTTTCACATACAGTCTCACCGATGGCTCTCCAGGTGAATAGTTCCTGAACACATGTTCTTCTTTGATCTCTACTCACACACATGTACATACAGTATATAAAGATGTAACTATTACTTCAAGTTTAGGTAAATAAAGAATAAAAAAAAACCAAAAAAACCTAGCTTACAAAACTCTTCCTAACCTTCTTCTGATAGCCTGTTAGCTAACAGTTCAGCAAGAGAGATGAACTTCTCTCCACTTTGGTCAGCCTCTTCTTCCATTGGGGTTTCCTGCTGATTGTCACCCAGAGTAGAGCTGCCTTCATTATGAAGAATAGATGAGGATGCCCCTCCAATTAGAGCAATGGTGGTTGGCTCAGGAGGAGTGGCAGTTGCTGCCATAGCCGAGGGTGTGATTTCACTTGGTATATTGAATTCCATCTTAACACGTGGCAGCTGAATGAATGAATGCAAATCAAGTACTTGGGATCACCTTACAGTTCACAATTTGTGGAGTATATGATACAAACTAGAGCATAAACAGATTTAGCTAAACCATAGAACAAAATCCAAGCTAATGACAAGAAGAAAGTGAAAATGTGAAGTTAGTTTCACCTTGATGTTTCTCTGTGGCTCCTCGCTCTCACTGCTGCTGTGGAGCTTCTTAGTCGGCGGCTGAAGACCCTTTATGTCCTTGTAGGAGATGGCCCTCCTCTTTGCCTCGCGGTGGGTGTGCTCAGATCTGTGACATAAAATTCGTGAAATGATCCAGATCATATTGGCTCCAATTAGCTGTCTATGTGGACTACACACACGCAACTCATTAACTCTCATTGTAAGTATAATTGGCTGAGTATGTAGACCACCAACAGAAGCTACGCAGAATGTGCTGCACTTGACGGGAGTTTCACATGTGTACATATACATACATACATGGATGTGCAGGAGTAGGTGTGTGTGCTAATAATGGCACAATTGGAGGAGTTGAAACATTATAGGTTCCAAGAAGTTAAATCAATGCTACAGGCAAGAAAATAGCTTGAATGAAATCCCCAGTATAGGATACATCAGAACTTGCACCCAAAATGAAGCTTTCCAGGAAACCGAAGTCTAAGACCCCTCACCTAGCTGTGAGTTTTTTCTTTGTTTCTTCATCACTGTCAATCTCCGAGCCTTCCTCTTCTTCATCTTCCTTGATGTCATCTCCCTTCCCAGGAGGAACACTCACACCAGCTCCCACCTGAAATACAAACACAATAAGAATACATCAAACACACACACGCACAGACATGTAGGCTAGTACACCAATTACATTGGCACAAACAAAAACTGAAAGCTATATTTGAAAGTTCAAATGCTCTGTTGTCTGCTTTAAGTGTGCAAAATTCAGAGAACCATTAAACATCTCGGGACATGCTTTTATCATGTACGCTCTTGTTTTTATGTTGACTGTGAGTCGTGAATGCTGGAGCCAATGGTGCTCCCTTGTCACCTTGTTCTCCAACAGTTTATGTGTGTACAACTACAACAATAGAAGCTTCCTTCATAGAACCACTCAGCATTTCACACTATGTGCAGACATTTTTCACTTGAAAGACACACACAATGCCGACACTATGGCAAGTATGCATTTTTTAGAAGGTATCGAGTCAAATATGGCTTTGGCAATCATGTAGAAAGATTAATCTGTGCAACATCTAGTTTGTGAGTGCAATGCAGCATGAATGCATGACCAGGAAGGCATACCAGAGGGGGGCTTGGAGTGGGGGGTCCAAAGGGTGGAGGGAGATTCATCCTGTTCATTATATCAAGCACCTGTTTATGATAAGTATGTTAAGAACACATACACACATACACACACATACACACACATACACACACATACACACACATACACACATGACACACCAATGTGTGATACAATATGATACCTGGACATAGAGCTTTGGTACACAAGCTATAGCATTGACGATGTTGCTAAGGACAGTGGGGTTGGGTGGGGGGTAGAGGTAGCGAGGAGAATGTGACGATGGAGGACTGTGTCAAAGACAAATGGATATAAAATCAATGCTGTACTATAGCCTAAGGCATGCTTACAGTGGTAATGGTGGCTCAGGGTCAGTTGGAGGCAAGGGAGGTGGAGTTTCAACCTCTGGAGAAGACTCTGGAAGTTTACTGGTGTTACAAGACCATCTAGGGGTGGATCCAGAGGTGGAATGTCACAACATTATCAACCTTTCTTGTGGTGATGGACAATGATGGACAGTGATGCTTACTTGTCCAGCTCTGCCTCTTGGACCATCTTGACATGAAGTGGTCTGGCATATTCCACAACCAGTCTACAACCAAACACATCCAGCTGGTGTAGCTTGCTCATGGCCTGGAAACAAAGACACATAACAGTTATAGTCATACATCACCCATACCCTATATAAGGTACAATGTGATATGGTAGAGGGTTTGGACTTACTCTTCTTGAGTCATCAGTGTTGGAAAACATTGCAAACACACAATTCCTCTAGATAAAAGGAAAAAAAATGCACAATGAATATTTATAAGATACCTACTTACCATAATTAGATTATACAGACGCATCCCATCAATTAAAGCATTCATCATGACTATTTCAACTATTCTGATAAGCATACCATTTTCCCCTTCGTTGGCATGACAACGACCTCCCTTGCTCCAAAGTGAACTATCAAGTTCTCCTTCTCCTCCCGACCCAACCAGGGGGGAAAGTGTCGCACCAACAGACACAGTGGCAATACCCCACTGTTTGTGTCTCCACTGGCCGCCTGGAGGTGTCTCTTGGCTTCAGGTGGTCCTTTTGAGGTGGATATGAGTGGAGCAGTCACACCAGATGACGGCGGGAGGAGAGGATGAACATGTTCCATCGTGTCAAAGTCTAGGTGAAGAAATATGGTAAAGATCGATCAGGTTTGCACGAGGCCGAGGCGCAGCGCGAAGTTTAAAATTACCGTAATTAGTCATTTAATACATATTGAAAGATAATACAGTTTTATTATACCCCAGTCATTGTTGTATTTTGTAAAGACATCCCAATGATCATTGTCTTGGACTCTAATTAGAGCAGAAAGTGAAATTGCTTGTTTGTTCACTCATGGATATTATAGCTCTAATATCCATGGTTCACTGAATCGGAAGTACTCGGTGTAACAAGAAGACCTATAAAAAGCGATCAATTTACATGACGTGCACATGTGGGCAGTGTTTACCACATGATTAGTGTAAAACGTCGCCAGTTGGAAGAGTCAAAAAAATTTAGTGAAGCTCAATTGACTGGCAATTTGGTAGATGCTGTACAGATCTCTCAATTGTTGTGCAGTACTGTAGCGTAGCTGAGTCGTAATGTTTAGAAATAGGTTTGTTGATTTGTCAGTTTTGTTTGCGTGTTGCATCTTTGCAACTCGTTTATCTCACGGAGTTGTTTCTGCTGCAGATAAAGATGAGAGTGAGTTTCATATAGCATAGTTATACAAATCAGGAGTATAAAGTATATTTACGTTCATATTAATGTTTGTTCACAGGTTGCACTACCACCAATAAGGTCAGACTAGAGGATTTGAGACAGACTTGCAATCTAGACTACATCATTGCACGAGTAGGGCTCTGTAACGGGAGTGTAATAAAACCTACTGTTTGTGATGACCAGTGGACAGTACAAGATGCAATGGTAGCATGCAAGGAGGCTGGATATAGAGCAGAAGGTAATATCTAATTCTTTAAACTAAATTTGAAGGAGATTGTGGTCACAATTAATTTTCACATGCTCAAAATAGGTGCAGTAGCTCTATACTTAAATCAACGGTCAACAGAAGGAAGTATTGCAAAAGTGGTACCACAGTGTGATGGCTCAGAATCAAATGTGTCTCAGTGCTCAGTCACTTTGAGAAGTAGCAATGTAAGCTGTACTCAGAACAACAACAATACAATTGCAGTAGTTGCATGTCCAAGGAGTGAAAATGTTCCTGAATTCAACATATCTAGTTGTGGCACTCTCACTCCACTTCAAATAGCATCAGTTGATTATGAACTACCAACTGTAGATTCGATCACTACTCCAGGCATAGACAGTTCAACAACAAAACAAGATGCAACAGCATCTACCCCCTCCAGTGTCGATGGTACCAGTACACCTCCCAAAGACTCACCCACAGACACAGAACAGACAATGTCAGAAGGAGCAACCGATGCTGCTTCAAATGGTTTGAACCTTACAATAATATATGCAGCGGCTGGAGCAGCTGGAGGGGTCATAATTCTCATAGTGATAGTTGCATTCTTACTCATAGTGATTGCTGCTCGACGGAGAAAGATCTCACCTGATTCTCCTAGGAGAGGTCACAACCAGAACAATAATTCAAATGAGGTAAAGGAGATTGGCACAGGCTCTGTTGGAGGCATGGACAGTATTAGCTCTGGTCCGGTGAAACATACAATCGAACTCGACCAACCAATTTACGAGCAGCTGAAGGAATCCAAAGGAGAAGGTTCCCCTTCAATGAGTGTAAAGTCAGGAGCAGACATGCCTTCTCCCTTGTACTCCCAGCTTGAAAGTGAGCAGCAATATGCTCAAATTGAGCCTTGCATTAGTTCCCCAGTCCCTCTTGACACTAAACCCACTGACTCCCACTATCAGCAACTAAACCACAGTATGTCTCTAACAAGAAACACTCCGTCCAACTATCAACCTCAGTTCACCAACAAGACTGCCATGGCGATTGAAACTGGGCTCACTACAGAGGCTGATGTGAGAACTCCGGATAGCACAAACAGCCAGAACAGTACGCCTGAGCGATTCAAACGTGCCCTGGATCACCACCAACCTCCAGCTGCACTGGACGCATCGGTGAACCACTCAGTTGAAGACCTGGAGTCACAAGTATCCACAAGTGCTGTGGTGAACCAGAGAGTGGTACCGGAGTCGGTTGCCAGTGGGGGAGCTGGTAACCTCTATGCTGTCTTGGAAGCCCCTAGCCCCCAGCTTACACCACGGACGTCTCACAGTCTGCCTCGTAGTGCCCCGTCCAAGAAGAACCATGATAGTCGCTCAAACTCCATGTCGAGATTGAAGTCAGGTAATAATTCACCTAAGAACTTGCGTTTGGCAGCTAAGAACTCTAGTCCGAAATCTCCCCCCAAGTCGTCTGGTAACCACGGAAGTCCAAAGTTCAACCGAGGCACACACAGTCCATACACACAGAGGGCATCTTTGAACACTAGCAGAAGCTCTGGATTATCGTCAAACACCTCAGGCTCAGGATCCACTGAGGCCTTTGTGAACTCTTCTCACCAGGGAGATGATGGACGTCGAATGGACACATTGGTATGATCTTTAATAACTGATATGTGTACCTATACATGTATAACAAACAATAAGGTCACCTTTTTTTGGTGTCACTTCTCCATTTGACATCCTAATTATGTTGTATTATTGTGGGAACTATGTATACATTCATCATGGTTGCAAGGTACTAGAATTTTATGGTTCCTACATTCCTTGCTAAAAATCAATAGCCTGGAGTCTCTTAATCAATTATTATTTCTATTAGGGTAATTGTGTTTTATAGTGGTTGTTTTCAAACGTGTATATATGTACTGACAAATCATAATTATTATTATCTCTTCAACAATCATTCATACTCTCTCTCATCATCAATCACTCGACTCATGAATATTCATTATGCTTTGCTAATCTACATTAGACGCTCATTTAAAACTGACGCGGACAAAGTACTTGTTATCAGAATCTTTATAATGATCATCTCACTGATTCTTGCCAGGTTATTAATTTTTTTTGTATATTATTATTATTATAATATGCATGGTCATTTTTATAGTGTTGTGTGAGTTATTATTGCGTTGTGTGGTACATGTATAGTTATGTTGCCTATATATATATATATATATATGTCCTCATCTGTTGCATTATGTATATTTGTTGTTTTGTCACAAAAGGAAAACCTATAAGAATTGGATGGTACAGTAATGGCTGGTATTATAATGGATATGGTTGAGTAGAGAAGGCGTAAATCAGACCATGTACTTGTTATGTTGATCAGTGTTTGTTGATTCAACTTGGCGTAAAAAACTGTAAATACCTGTCCATATTGAACTTGTAGCTGTATGTGTACAGTTGTGAATGTTAAATGTTTTGTGAACAAACTTGCTTACAACTGATGTCTTTATGTGTGGTGTTACACTTCCAGTGGAAGCTCTTGGCAGTATTGACTTACACTTTTTGGCATGTTCCATGTGCTAACATGCATGGTCTCCAGAGCTCTCTCTCCCTCACACGCGCGTGCGCGCGCGCACACACACACACACACACACACACACACACACACACACACACACTTATATTTACTAAAATATTTTCGGAGGTCAGGTATTAGCTCACACCCACTGCCTACTATTAAGGCTATTAAGCCACTCAATACTGTTATCAGTACAGCACTGGTCTACTAGGAGTTGGGTTACAGGCCTACAACAATTAGTCACATAATTTGTTCACTGGCTTCCAGTTTGAACTATACCATGACTTGAGCATTGCACATATGCAAGTGTGTTCATAGACAAATTGAGTTGACATGCCTACACACAGCCATAAACACACACTCACTAGTGAAAATATCAGGGTTGTGCCTAAAGGTACTGTGCAGTATAGCTGAGTACAGAGCTCTGGCTGTAACTGTAGCTAAGCTACTTCTGTTTGATGTGTATCTACTTTGGTAAAGTACATGTACCCTTTTATAGAAACCAGGTTTTACCACTATTGAATTAACATCTGCTTCTTTGAATATTTTCACTACAGCTGATGACCAGCTCACACAAAAATGGTTAACAGAAGTATGCTCCATAATAAACCCTAAATAACACAGAAGCAATGTGCCATTGTGATGGAGCATAGCTGATATTCTCAAGAGACATCTATAGTATAATGTGTGTGCCATAGTTACTACGGCCACACAGTGGTTGGGTTTTGACATTTTTCGAGCATGTGTGCCCCAGCTCGGCCCACCAGGAAATTCAACAATAACATTATGAAACTAATAATAGTTGCTTAACAACAAATAATCGAACTGAAATGACAAAACTAAGAGAATAAGCATAACAGTCTACATTGACATGTATATAATGATTTCAGAATTCAGCATTCACCAGCTCCCCAAAGTAAGCGGTGAGAGTCTTGAGGCGTTTGTTGAGATAGTGCTGTTCAATCTCAACAGGATTCCCCGGGTGGGCTAACGCTACCACCTATGAGAGTGAGAGAGAGAGAGAGAGAGAGAGAGAGAGAGAGAGAGAGAGAGAGAGAGAGGGNGAGAGAGAGAGAGAGAGAGAGAGAGAGAGAGAGAGAGAGAGAGAGAGAGAGAGAGAGAGAGAGAGAACAGTTATTGATCAGTTATCCATCAATTTTCAAGAATTGTGTAATTACTTTTTGCTTCATTTGGCTAGAATAACACTCTTCCTAGAAAATGACAACAACTTGAAAGAGAAGAAGCATTTACCAGAATGAAGCTTCAATTACAATACTCCCTGGATGCAGTGCACTATCAAAACAACCACAATCTTTTGCTGTTGGTGCACATCGTCTTTAGTGGAGTCTTTGATAACACACTGTTTATTATGAGTCAGCACAGAAAGGGAGGAAAAGCCACAGAAAGGCCAGGACAGAGGCCATATTGCCAATATCAATAGTTCCTGTACACACCGCAACAAAAACTAGCTGGCATATCCGCAATAATTACATTATTAATATCAAATGTCAGCTCCCAATAGCAGAGCGTGTGAAAAAATTAGACATTAGTTGTTTTTATCCCTAACACTATACAGCTCCCTCCCGTATACATAGCGATCCCTCCAAATGAAAAGCTAGAGTATAAAGAGATGAAAGTAATTTCAAAATCAACTATACAGTACAAAAGAAAATCTGTAGAGAAACTCAACGAGAAGAAAATAGGACTGCAGTCCAGCAAATTAAACTGAAATAACTGAAATCATTTTCAACCAAAGCATACAACCATAGGAAAAGGTATGTCATAATTAGCTACTACTTTACATGCCTACACAAGAATGGGCAATGCTATAATGTTATGTCTACAAAAGTACCACAAGCAAGTAAAGGTTTGTCAGAAGCTTGTAAGAGAGAGACCACTCATTAAAGGATATAGTGTCCTAGCTACTCTTTGTGACTGCTGGAGCTACCCCACATCTGGTATAATAGTGTACTCCTGAAACATTAGCTGTACAGACAGTTGCCATAGAAACTATATCTACAAAAGGAACTAGCAACTCCAGTATCATTTGCACCACAACAAAAAAAAAAGTACAAATATCTTTAATAAAATAATAATTCCACCCCCCCACTATCTAAACTCCTTTGGTTTAGGGTGGTGTACATAGCTGTTTCATCAAAGGCTAAACTAATCATTTTCCCCTTCATTTTCATCATTTTTTAAACATACTTGTACAAAAGTATACAAATGAGGTGTAGTAACAACCACACACAAAAAAATCTACAACTTTGTGCCGAAAATACTACATTTACATTCTGATTGACGTTTTTTTCAGAACACCAATTTCTCCACAACAGAGAGAGAGAGGGGAGGAGGTTTTCACATGGACAGCATTACAATGTGTGCCACATTATTTACATTCAATTACGAAAATATGTACGTATGCAAACACGCTTTCACACAACGGCTCCGATTGCCATGCTTGTTGCCAGCTGCAAACACACAGACAGAGTGTTTATGGCAGCTACAAGCTTCGCAATTAACCTCATGAAACAGCTCACCTAATGATCCAATTTTCTAGGTCACCCCTCCTTTGCCTCTTGGCTAGGGTGGCGGGGTGTACAGCATCAGGAAGAAGGAACCACAAATAACACAACACATCACCATATCACCCCATGGCTTGATGCACACCCATGACCATAAACACCACACAGCTGCTCAATACATGTAGGTGAACAGCTCTGGTGATACCACAACTGAGACTGATGTCACCTCTATTGCATTGGCCACCAGATCACAGGGAGAGACAGCTAATGTGTGACCACCTCTGACAGGTGCTCTAAGGAGGACGAAATCTTAAACTTATACTGTTATAGTGTGAAAGTATACTCATTAGAGGTTATAGCACCTGCACATATACACACACATAGTTGCATGTAGGGGACACTCAATGCATTGTTGAGTGCCATATACTTAAGGGTAGTTTGTTTACCATTTAGGCAATGGCAAACAAACACAATGTAGACATGTAGACAAGGCAAAGAGAGAGAGAGAGTACAGGCTATAACTCATGACTGCATTTCACTAACCACTGAATATTGACAATGGCATGAACAAGGAAATGGCAGTAGGTAGCAAAGAGTACAATGGCCAAGGTAGATTACCCTTGAAACTGAGTGCAATGGAGATTCAATTCAGTGTGAGTGGCCTGATTCAATTATTGCCCCCATTATACTGTTCACTGGAGTAAACACCAACTAAACTAGGAAATCAGTCTCGTGCAGCTGCACATGTAGGGGGTCCTGAAGCACGTCATGACAAGAGTGAGCGTACGAAGCAGAAGCAGGGCTTGAAACAGCTGTCACTAGCGTTTCATCAACAATTAACAGAGAAATGATTGTTACACCTCAACCTCCCGTAACTGCAGTTGTATGTACACACATACTACAAGTGGTTACCATGCAATGGACACAACTTCAAATAGTATGTCATTTCATTTTCAAAACAGATTGATGTTTTTCCCAGGACAGGAAGAATGCTATAGCTAGCAACCAATTAGGAATGTTTTTTGAATCTTCAATCTAGCATGCTGGGATAGGCACTTCATTTCCCACAGGAAGAGTGCTTCAAAAGACACTACAACACTATTCATTACTGGGATGTCGGACAATGTTGTTTTAGACAAGTAGTACGTGGTTTTTCCGAACAAATTTATGAATATTCATGAATATCTCTCGTTTCTTCGGACAGGTATTGGAACACACAAAGTTGTATCTAAGCAGTAGAGATACAGCTATGCATTAGAACAACACTATGCCAAAGGCATGATTCACTCCCTTGCCTAAAGGAAAGGTCACTACAAAATTTGAGATCACTAGAGAATTTCAAATTTTGTCTTTACTGGTAGCACTTACAAACTTGAGGTTGACCAGCATTCATGCTAATGTGCTACACATGCTGGCAGATGATACAGATAAAAGGGTATGGTTGTACAGTGCTGGCTTCCTGTACTTAATGTACATACCCACAGTATGTCTACAGAGAATCTTATAATTAGACCATGTGATTGAACATACACATGCATGGCAGGCGCACGTAGATGGCATGTAGAAATTAAGACTGCCAAAGCAGTATGTACACAATGTGTGCTTTCAGTGCTAAATTAACCCTCCACACGTACCACGCAGCCTAATGTCTTACAGCTGGAGAGAGTTTAGTTTCGATAATTTTGTTTGAAGTGACATTACGAACACAGCCAGCCCACTTTGTTCTCATGGCTACACCATCTCCAACAACAACATCCCAGTGGCACATCATTATCATCATCGTAAACACAGGAGTCCTCCTTATTATCCTCTTGCGGAGGCACGCACGCAGCTTTGCCATGGCTAACCCGATGAAGATGTCACACGTACAAAACGAACAGATGTATACTCATGTACATACCCAGACAATGTACGCCATAAAAATTTCACTTTGGCTCCCATCATAACCAGATACTACCACCACACAAAGGATGGATGTACAACTTCTTGCGAGGCATATATCCTACATTATCAGACCAGCTAGATCGGCCTCCAAGACGGCAGTCTGTCTGCACATGCTTATTGTGGCGCTTGTGAGGCCAGCTGTTCTTCTCCATAGAAACAATACATGAATGGACAGTGCTGGCCTGGCCATTGTGTAGGGCTGTTCAAGGACAAGGGCGTGAGTTACAAAATCTGATAGTACTGAGGATTACACAGAGAGCTCCCTACACAACAGACTAGCTGCTCATTAAGGTGCTGCAATTACAGGGGATGGATAGACACCGAGACTGGTAATTCACTTAAGACATCTGAGCTGCTCCACAAAGCTATGTAGGATTACCAAAGAAGCCTGCTTCTAAGTGCTCCTGAGTATCCCATGTATGGCAATATAGCACAGGAAGTCAATTAATGCACTTAAAAGTTGGACACACATGTGCAATACAGAGATCATTGCAAAGTTACTCCAAGCATCTACTAGATAGTATGTGTGGCGCATTATGTGCACTTCAAAGAGGAGCCAGTCCAATAATCAAACACGAGAGATACAAGCCCGGTTACTTCTTTATCGCATTAAAATCCATGGCGGTCTTGTACGTGTCTCTGTTTGCTCTTGTACGATGAGCACATATCACACATTGCTCTCGTGAGAGCAGCGCCTCTAACTCGAGTCTACAGAGAGACTGTGGAACGAACGAAATGACATGTCGTACATGCATAGTTTCCTTTCATGTGAGCACAACTGTTGCTAACTGAGATGTACTCAAACCCCATTTAGAACAGTACGGCCGGCATGCTAGTAATTTATGTCAATAAGTGACTGCTCCAAATTTAATATTAACAGCGGTAACAGGGAGGAGGCAGCTGCAGAGATTGGTGGACAAACAGACCCTACTCTTAAGAGTCTACGATGAGGAATCCATCTCAATCCATTTTAACATAAAATGTTGTTTCCATGACTACTTTTGTAGCCCATGTTGCATGGACAAGACGATTCAACCGACTTACTAATAGCTGGCTATCTCAATTCTCAACTCCCAAGAGCTTTATACCGAAAGCACTCTCTCTCTTTCCAAGATTAGAACATTTGAAACTAAAATAATCTATGAAACATTAGCTCCCAAGAACCTCGATCTGTAAAATGCTATCTTTCATGTAACAAACAAAACACATACACACAAACATGAAGTAAACTACAACCGAAAAAAAAAGAGACAGAGAGAGAGAAAAAGGGGAAAATAAAACAGCTGTCCTTCAACAATTGATGAAACCAAACAAGGCCCTATGGGTATCTTATCATGGCTAGAACAGCAACCAGCCTACTACAGTGTTGGCCCACAGTGGTCCTCCAACACCTTTCCCTGGTGATGGGCCCACTCTACAGACTCCACTTCAATTAGTGGGGGATTTCCATTAGGCCCCCAAACTATATAGCTGGTTGACCTGGCAACAAGCTAGCTCATGCTTACAGTTGAGAATGGCATGAACGGACAATTCATCATCATTTGAGGCGAATTTAGCTCGAAACCTTATCAGTGAGTAAAGAGGGTGCACAATGCTACTTACTACATGCACTGGACAATATTAATGACTTAAACTGCTTTACTAAACTAGTTCGGGAAGTATCAATTACCGTTTCAAACTATAGGATTGAAATTCTAAAAAGGAAAATTAATGTGAAGCAATCGCAGAGCACTCTAATTTGTACTAGAAAATTGCTGGAATGCACACATAGTACTGCAGGCTGTATCTGAGTACAGTGGGAGTACCACAACAAACGCCACAAATGCACAACGTGATATGCAGTGAAGTCAGAGATCAATCTACGAAAAATTTACAAAATGCCAGGAATCATTGTTTTACTACAAGTGATCATAGTCGATGAAATTGGTTCTCCCACCCACAAACTTTACACTAACTAACCAATAACAATGGTTGTCAACTAATAGAGCATCTAGAAACCAAGATGGTGGTGGGAACTAAGGCAGGAGGGAGGGGAGGGGGNTTTGGTTGAGTAGCTAGTGGCCCAAAGTGAAACAGGTGACACTTGATCTGCTGGAGACATATTCTTTACAAATGGCAGTTTGTCAGCTGGATCCGATTACAAGCACTTACCAACTATTAGTACGATACTTTATTAAACATACACAAACACACAATAATACGCATACGAGTAAGAGCCCTCTGTAAAAAGAACACACTGATGGAAGCACTTTTGAGCTTGGCTACATACATACATACATACATACATACATACATACATACATTAGTGCATGCAATAAAGATATTTGTATTAGCAATCTGTTAAGTACAGCTGTCATTAAGACTAAGTTACAAATTGCCACATAATGATGACAACACACATACACTCACGCACACCTACACTGGAGGGCCACCTACAGTCATGAAACCACATGTGCCCTCCGAGAAACATTATCTCAACACAAGAAAAGGCGATAATTACTAACCACAATTGAGTGTCATAATTGCTAGCCCTTGGCAATACACGGGGCACACACACACACACACACACTGCTGGGCATGCATATGAAACAAAGAGAGCTCAAGTTGCAAGCCAGTCTTGAGGTTGGGCTAAACCATACAAAAGAAAGGTCCCAAATCAACTAGCACAAAACAAACATATCTTTGGCACCAACAGAGGCTGGATTCCCCTATCTATAGCTCTCTCTGTTCACAAATTACTGCAGCTGTTTTCATAAACAACAGCATGGAAGCTGTAGGTTGTACTTTCATTGACCAGGTTTAATATGGTACACTCATTTCTTGTCTGGGAATCTTGTACCAGGTGCTGAATTAGCTGTCTAGTTTTTCCCATTTTTCTCTCCTTTTTTTTAATAACTGAATATCAGGCAGGTCACAACAACCAATTACTAGAGCTGTGGTTTGGAACCTCAATTAGAACAAACTACCCATAACAAAAGGATTTGAATGAAACACAAAATTGGTATTTAGTAGCTACATGCACATACCAGAAATTAAAACCCAGACCAGTTGGCTGGTTACACTCTAATTGTTGCTACGGCAACAAATATGCCCACGATGTCCACATCATACATACACCCATGATTGCACTCTTTCGGAAATAAGTAAACATTTTAACAAATGAAATAAATCCATGCCGATCTTTTAAAACGATAATTCTTTGGAAGGAACTGTTTACCAACAATTTAATTTTTACACATGTTCGCAGTTTGGCAAAAGAG
Source organism: Tethya wilhelma (assembly GCA_964030475.1). NCBI lineage: Eukaryota > Metazoa > Porifera > Demospongiae > Tethyida > Tethyidae > Tethya > Tethya wilhelma. The sequence continues at coordinate 18,727,486 of CAXIPT010000002.1, read as the reverse complement.
TGGTCGTGATGATGTTCCTACGCACGGACCCATCCAACTGGTGGTATGAGGCACACACACACACACACACACACACACACACACACATATATATATTTATCTACATGGTGGCACATTAGTAGGTGAGGGAACAATGTTGAGTGTAATAAGAGTAGAAGGGAAACTATTTGGCAAAGTGAGACCGCTAGCTATAGACGGCTTGATGAGCATAAGGTGGGACCCATTGGTACACAACTACACAGACACACAAGGAGTCCGTAGAGAGAGATATGCAGTAGCAGGGGGCAATAGAGGATCCTTCTTGAAGGTAATGAAGAACTGTTCTAAAATGAAATGCTTTCATGCTCCTTTCAAAGTCACTAGCTGCATATATATAGTATCAGGATATTGGGTCTTAGTACACCTATATATCATGAATAATGCATGAGGTTGCCATAGAGATACATGTGTGTGGGGGAGAGGAAACCAGAAAACCTACAAAAGTGGTCCCTTGTGGTTGGGTGCAGAAGTTTCATACACATTCAAGCCAACAATAAAAGGTCACACTACCTCTACACAGTGCAAAGTGATGAACTAACTGTCACTAGAGCACCCTTGTCTTCCAGGAGACATAATGTTGTCTACATTGCGAGTTGTATATCTCCAAAAAAACATTCTGAAAGTGCACTTATCACAAGATAAAAGAACCTAAAATAGCTGTGTCAAAAGATCAAACAAAACGGCTTACCAGGTAGTGGCGCTCCGCCACTACCAAAGTAGGTCATGAACGAGACAACATCATTATCGAACAACAAAAACAGAAACGTAAAACAAACACTCGAAGACAATCACGAAAACACGCCACGATTCTCGGCTGATAACCGGCAATGGTATTCAACGTCACCAAAACCAACAGCGAAGAAAGTAACGATAGTTCTAGAGTCAAAACAGGTCGTAAATGTACACACATTACACCTGATTACCGCTAAAGTACAAGCCATTGAGACTAGAAATGGTGAAAAGGAGTAGGTCCAGTCAAAATATCCTCAGCACTTCCCTCTTTCCACCACACACACACACACACACACACACACACACACACAATCGCAGCAAAACACGTTTCCCCACAACATGAACACAAAGCAAGCAACCAATTCAAACAGTTTGTCAACAAGCACTCAAACAAACACATGTCCAACAGCAATGATCACCACCATCAAAAATGGCCATGCATCTGGCCACCATGTCTGCATGCTCTCACCACCATCATCACCACCATTCATCCACAGCAGATCCCACCCAGTCTTGGTGAGATGACCAGCAGGAGTGACCCCCACTACAGCAAACACAACAGCTGCTGAATGAAACACCCAAGAGCAAGGAGAGCCAAAGAGAAAGAGAAAAAGAGAATACTTTGAAATGAGCACCACAGACAGGGAAGGCCCAAGCCAGAGGGGTAAAGGTAGCTGGCTGAAGCTCTCTAATCACTGGCTACACCCAAAAATGGCTGAAGGAAAACAAAAAAATTGAGTGAGAAAAACATAGGCATGTCAAGTCAGGACATTTATGGTCACACAAGAAAAAACAACCAAAAACATCACAGCACCAATCGGAGGGAATTTGATTATAGTTGTTAAAACGAATTAAGAGTTGACAAAACTTTGGGTCATCTTCTTCCCAATTGAAATACCACAGTCACCACCGTCATTGAACTAGACAAGATATTAAGTGGTCCATAATCCACCAACATGACCACACAAACACACTGTACTGTTTGTAGTGGTAAGAGAATTTGGCCAGTGAGCCCACCAACAGACTTGCATAATGCATGAGTGTGATGTGCCACAGTAGGCACATACTGACATCATATTATTATGTCATAGTGACATCACATTAAATTTTTACGAACACATAATGAGGTCAATCAAAAACACTCTTTTAGGTCAGCATAATATATATTTTTTCTTGCTAATGGAAGGTGCTAAATCAACACTCAAGGAAAGGAGAGGGGTGCACGTTGATGTCCTCGCAGAGAAACATTGAGGCAGAAATCAAACACCACACACTGTCCACTTGACACCGTGTGAAGTATTTTGATGGGGATAATTTCATCTTCGACTAGAATACAAACAGCTGCCCAGAACAGTGGACTTGTTAAAGACCCACAGAGTAGGATTACACTCATTAGGAGATGAGGTTACGAGTGAATTCCATTGTGGAATGGGCGAAGCTTATTGTGCTGACGAATGAAGAAATAGAATACCCAAAGCATACAAAGCATAGCAATTACGTGTGCACACCTAATGTGACATGAAAGCATAGTTGGGATTAAACATGACCACCATTACTTTGTCGTTCCCACTTCACATCCTGAGAGGCTCTCAGTCAGGAAGGAAGAAATCAAAAATAAACCAACTTCTCGGCCAAGTGCATACTAGGGAACCCTCCGGTATTTGTACCAATACCAAGACCACTGACTGAAACAGTCAACTTCAAATAGACATGCTTTGATTTGAAGGTTGAGAAACTAAGAGGGAAAATACCTGAAAGGTTATCCTTGCTATTTCTTATCATCACGTCTTTTTAAAAGGATGGGAGTTATGATTGCAACACAAACTCTCCGAATTGTTTTCCTGGATTTTACTGCTTATCTGTTCATAATATTTTCAAAACAAAACTCTAAACTGAAAGAGGGATTGATCGAGATTCAAGAAGGTTAAGTTATTGAAGGACTTCACGATAAAATTATAAAACTGGCAAAGGACTATTGTTTGTGATATTCCACCAAGCCAACTGCCGGACAACAAAGGTAAATTCGGATGTGTTTCTGTTTGTGAGTCTTTCAGTTTTGACTACACAGTGGTGAACACCCACGCCTCGTGTTGTTCGTGTCCAAGAACTCTCTCACACATACTGCATACATGTACTCCCCCAAACACACTTCAGATCATTGATATGTGTATATGAAATGCCACCTCACATTTGTAGAGTCTTATGACCCATAAACCAATTTTATGTGTTTCACAAACTACTGCTGTGTTTGCCAAGCTCAGGAGCTTTCCTCCATAGATTTCTACAAACAGATAATACGTGTATCTTGTTTAGTAAGAAAAAAAGAGAAAGAACTTAAGGAAACACATTTTGGTTATAATATTATTAATCAGTGACAACATTCAACTGAAAGTATCAGTTATATTCCTTCAAATTGCCACGACAAATTCCCCACCTTCCACCTTTCCTTTGATGGTCTCAACCAACCAAGATGGAGCTAGTGTATGTAGTTACCAAGAAAAGGACAAAGAGGTGAACAAGGCACTAATTGGCCATGAGGAGATTCCTATCGATCAATTCTTGTTCTCCTCACTCAATACATTGTAGGAAGCACACCAACATGATGTACTTTTAGACAGGGTTCATGGTGATTAACAAAATAACAACAACAACAAATTACTCTGTAGTCCTGTAATAATTCATATACACTTGTAAGCATGGGACAAGTGAGCAAACATTTTTTCTCTTGGAACAATGTGTCTAACAACCTCAAGACACCATGGAGCTCTACCTACCCTATCTATAGACCTTGTTACCAGGCTCCTTCTTCACAAAATTAGCAACTCATTTGAAAATTACTCATCATAACTGGAGGTATTTATAAAGAGGGAGGCTGGGAACCAGGCTACTCTAGCAATATAGCTGTGTCAGTGTCACTATCTCAACCCACCATATTAGCTACACACATAGTGTGGGAGTTTAGAGGGGGCTCCAGCTGCCCTAGAATGATGTGACTGACTGACTATAATTCACACCGTACATTACAGTAGTGCTATAGGATATCTGTGCAAATGAGCCTATTTGTTTTAGGCTACGTTTTGTCTGAATACACCAATTTCTCAAATTCCCTCCGCTACAAATTAGACCGCACGTGAACATGTACCTCGATGCCTGGCAGAAGAATTCACCGTGATATAGGAAACCATTAATTAAAGTCAGCTGTACTCACGACAATGTAGTATTTCGGACACAAATAGCTAGCGGTGGTGGTTGCGATGATACACTATATATGCTCCAATAATCAATTGTACAACTGTTCTACACGCACCAGTGGTCAGGTATAAACCATTGTGCATACCAATTCAAGTTGTGTGCAGTGATAGTTGCTTCCTCGTGACTACAATGGTATTAGATTAAGACTGAACACTAACAGTACAAGATAATTATCATCATCTGAAGTAAAGAGAGCACACATGACACGTGAAGTACTTACTGCTAGAGTAGAGGATAGCCTAAATTAGACATGCATGGGAATACACAGAGCTCCAGGGAGAATACACGGTCGCAAGGCTTACCTACCCCACAACATACCCCTATACCCCCATCCCAGCTCGCATAAAGTGTAACCTGACAGTTGCCATAACAACCAAGTGCACATGGTGGACACCCACTGTGTACTGTACATACATACATACATACATACATGTGTGCATAAGAATGTAAGTGGCTCACCTGGTCAATGTTGGTATTTCTGGGCAGATAGAAGGCAATGTTACTGGATACATTTTGTGCCACTTGGAACAGTCGGACAGTGAGAAACAAGTTAAGGGAGGGAAGAACTTTAAAACCAAGGGAAAAACATCAATACTACATACAATTAGTGTCATTAGGGACATAACAACAAGGGTTGGACTAATAATAAAAGTACTTATAGAAACAGAAAACACAGCTGCAAAACCACAAACACCCACTGCAAGCAAGCAATGTACAGTACCTACACACACAAGGACATCCCAGAGGAGGTACAACACACACACACGAGTGTCAATGAGTCCATTCCAATCACGCAACCACTATAGTTAACTACTGGGTTTGGTCATATGCACCTGCATGCGCAATATGCTGAATCAACAAAAGCATTGAATTGACACTCGTGTGTGTGTGTGCGTGTGTGTGCGTGTGTGTATGTATGTATGTGTGTGTGTGTGTGTGTGTGTGTGTGTGTGTGTGTGTGTTGTACCTCCTCTGTGGACATCCTACCTACCTACCTACACCCCCATGTAGCCACACATGACACACAAACTGGGATTCCCAGGAACCAAATCAATCAAAGGGGTCACAATTATCAGGTGGTTTGAGACAGGGAGGTGCAGGAAGTGAAATATCCACTAGGAAAAACCAACACCAACTGCTTTTCATGGCCCACACTTCAAAACATATCCACAACCACAACAGAGAGGTGAATGGTGGCTAGACATTTACAACACTCTCATGTCTAGTGAAGGTATTGCAGCTACTAGAGCAAAACTACAAAAATTATATACCACCTAGTAAACACAACCTCAGAGTTTACATGTTCAAACATGGTAGGAATCCAATTCACTTTGAGTCAATAATTACACACACAGTCACATACTACACACAGCACAGCACAGCATCTTCTTTTGACCTTGAACAATCTCCATGGTAATTACCTTAAAAGGAAAAATTGAGCAGGTGGGGCCAGATTTCAGTGATGAAGGCTGTATAACTGTACACATGCCGAAAAATAGCTCAATCATTTCAAATCAAATCAGCAAAATTTAGAAGCAAAGTCCATGTGGAGAGTTAATGCTATTTGTGACGAGATCAAGAATAATAAAAACTGGCATGCACGCACCAAAATGCAATTTAGCTGGTGCCGCGAGTCTTGGGGATAGAATATGTCAGCGAACATTCATCAATGGGAGCATCACATGCTGGGTGCCCGACCCTCGTCTAAATAAGGCAATCACACTTGTACTACAGTCATGTATTAATATATCCGTGTGCCACATTTCCATACTGACACACAAAGATGAAAGGAGTTCTTAATATACACACATCTATTAGGTACACTGCGAACGGAGTCACCACGTCCCATGAACTACTGTAGGAGGAAGAAAAAATTATAGAAAAAAAGTAGAGAGAGAAATTGAGTGATCTAGTCTAATGTGCACACACACACATTAGTAGAGATGAAGTATATTTAAACCATCTTCCATATGGACAACATGCTCAGGTGGAATATGCTACAGATATACCTAGCTCTAACATCAGCTGAGCAAATTATGAAAACTCCTACTACACTCTACTACACCGCTATCACCTCTTACTACACACACACACACACACACACACACACACACACACTTGTAGTCTCAAATGTGCAACCCACACTATTGTACTCCCAGACCAAAGCATCACATCACCTCACCTCATCATCTCTCCCTATCCTCCATATAGCAATGCACACAACGACTGCACAGGATGCTTGCATGATAAGATCTTGAATGCACAATTCATAATAACCCAGTCCTTCGGGGAAAGATCACCATGACAATAGAAATGGCCATTGGCGTCTTATCTCCAATCACTTCATTCTACAACGAACAATTAGAGGTGATCTGGGATCAAACTGTAATGGAGGCTAATGAATAGAATGACAACTGGACACAAAATTCAAATGCTGATATGGGGAGCTAGCTAGGCTAGAGCTTGACAAAGTGTTCCAAACGTTCTCTGTAACTGCATGTAACCTGAGCACAAAGCATGTGCCCAGCTGGGTTAGGTAGTAAAGTAACTCAATTAAAAAACATGAGCATGCAAAGAAAATCAAATTGTTCCAGGCCCAATTGCATTGAAATACATTTTAAGAAGCAGCTTCAAAGGGAAGAGTGGCACCTGCACAAAACAACCAACATAAATGATAATATCTCTCTTGAGAAACCCCCCAAGGAGCCATGGAAAAGGCATGAACATATGCCCATGGACAGGGACAGGGAGAGTGCCTTCAGTTCCCTTGAATCAAACTGACCACTACTACAGACAAAGAGTGCAGACACACACACACACAAAACACACCACTCTCAGCATCTAAGCAGAATTACGCCACAACCAATTATTAGAAGGCTTTGCATATCTGGCTTTGTGAAAAAACAACAACTAAACACTCACTCTACAGAACAAATGGTCTGTGTGACGAAGTCAACCAACAGCCAACAGTGAAGTTTGGGGATTCTACTGCATGGGAAGGAAAACCATCACCATCTTGAACTTCTTTCTTATTAAAGCTTTTTTTTAAAAAATATATATATACAATTCCAGGCAATGTTTACATCACATACAAGTGGCACTTATCAATTAACCTGGTAGCTACTTCAAGACACAGCAGCCAAGGAGATACAAGGAGGACTCTCTGTGATGTGTTTCCTGTTGCTAGCTAAGCAGCTGCAGGTAGCTAGCACAGGTAATGTGAGTTGCTGTGATTAGGGGTGCATAAACTCTTCCTGAATGGCAGGCCTACCACAATCACAACACTTACTGCAGCCATTCTAATCAGCTATGCAGGTCACCATGGTGATGAAACACACACCAAGTGGTGTCTATGAGAGGTTCTCCTCAGACAATACAATTCAATTAGTGAATGAGCACAACCCCCACTCCTACAGCTGCTGACAGACACACAATCCAATCAAGGCAACAAAAAAATGATGATTGAAACAAAAGAGAGGATGATAAAAGATGTACAGGTGATAAATGCTAAGGGAGAGAGCCATGTTTCTACCTCAGAAATAGTTGTGTATTGTACTGAGAGTACACAGATATAGTTATTTGATGGGCTGATAACTTAAAACACAAAATTCAAAAAATTTAACTATTCAAAATTAAACTCTTATGCTATCCATTAAAAAGATAAGCTGATCTACACATACAATAGCTACTATTATAGCTCTTCTGAGGCTTTTTCAAGACAATAGGTCACAACATAGCTGTGAAGATGAAGAACAAAAGAAAAGTGGGTGACAAGTGGTATTATTTGGAGTACAAAAACCATTCAATTCCTTGCTTGGGCAACTCTCACAGCACTTGATGAGAGAGACACAGTAGCTACAAAGTACAAGCACTTATGTACAACTACAACTGAATAAGTAATAACAAACATATCTGCACACTCTCCAGCTAGACTTTGCAGATACCTATCACAGCTAAGAGTGTGTGTGTGTGTGTGTGTGTGTGTGTGTGTGTGTGTGTGTGTGTGTGTGTGTGTGTGTGTGTGTGTGTGTGTGTGTGTATGT
>CAXIPT010000002.1:18644249-18718671 GCA_964030475.1 Tethya wilhelma | reverse complement strand
CACACACACACACACACACACACACACACACACACACACACACACACACACACACACACACACACACACACACACACACACACACAAGAAAGTCAGAGAGAAAGTACATAATGCTAAAAAAAGGGACTACTCTAATTCTACACGTACACACACACACACAAACATTCAACTCAACGGAAACAAATTTAAAATCCACTATTTCACAATCATATCATGCTATTTTCATTACACATTCAGTTCTACAATCCTGTCAGGGAAAGATTCTCTATTGTTACAGCACGACACTCTGGTCAGATGCTGGTTGTAGAAACACAATCCATCCCAGCTGAAAATATTGTGAGTAAATCAGTTGAGGGGAAGAACATTTTGGGGAAAGGATAATCTGGAAACTATATGTGCACATACAGGATAAGCCATATTTAGTGAATCATCCAACTAATCGTTCGATTGATCTTAGCGATAGATAAGCGCACACACATGTAGACAAGCTTCCACTGTCCAGAGTGGTGTGACCACAACAGAGAGAATGAAGCACAAAAAACACATATGCACGCACGAAGATCCACCGATAAAACATACGACGACACAACCACAAACTGAAAGACAACAAGAGAGAGAGAGAGAGAGAGAGAGAGAGAGAGAGAGAGAGAGAGAGAGAGACGCAGGAGATAGTTGAATAAAACAGTGTGAAGGATATCCATCCAACTCGATCATGGTCTTGATGTCAAACACCTTAGCTGTGCTGTATCCAGGCCCTCCCCATGGTGGACTCAAGAAGACAACATCTGCACACTAATAAACAAAATTTCCAATGGTTAAAATCGCAAACAAAGTCATCTCTATGACGGACCTTCAGGTGGGGCATGATGTGGTAGTAGTCTCCCACGATGAACTCAATACGATCGGCTACTCCGTAGATTTCAGCATTGTGAATGGCACAGGCTATCTTAACTGGATCAATATCAATAGCTATAACTGTGAGTGTGTGTGTGTGTGCGTGCGTGCGTGTGTGTATGCGTGCGTGCATGTGTGTGTGTGTGTGTGTGTGTGTGTGTGTGTGTGTGTGTGCGTGTGCGTGTGCGTGTGCATGTGTGTGTATGCATACACAAATGCACTGAGTATACAATCCTTGCACTCACTCATAATACTATTGCAGCAAGCACATACACAGATGAAAGAGAGAGGTACATGCACTCCCCAAGGTGTATGTACTAGAATACACACAATTTACACAGAGCTAGAGCCATGCATGCACATGTACACATAATGGGACAGGACACACACAAAGTCATGTAGTCATACCGACAGTAATACAGGAAGCAGACACACACAAAACACATACACACACACACACATACACCTTGACATGCATTTACATGTACCACCAGGCCCGTTTCAACAATACCCCCGCAGCCATTGTTCAACACATACCCAAATACACGTAGTCACACACACACATAATTTTACGTCCAGGACACACAAAGTATCCATAAGTCAGTCAGTACAGTAAGCCACACAATCACAAATTAACTAGAGAATGCTTGGCATCCAGCCTAACCTTGGTGAGTGATTCAAGTCCCTGACCACACCAAATTAGCTTAAAGTGGGCAACAAGAGAGAGCCATGTGGCAAAGCCATCTGCTAATGACCCAAAAGTATGCCCAGGAGTCTTTGTGACTAGCTCCACAGGGAAGCCTTAACTTGATCATGGTGGACTCATGTTCCTCATTTCTTGCAAAATGACACAACAAAGGAAAAAAATGGGGAAGGCTTTTCTCTCTTTATTAGTTTCAACAGGGGAACTATATTACAGTGAAACTGTGGAGGATGCCCACTCAGGCTTTGAAGTGAGGCAGCTGTACAGCACCAGCAATACAACTATTACCCCTTCTTGAGTAATTTACACCAGCCATCAAGGTCAGGAATGAGGCAGCTGCTCCTTAGCTACACATACCTCTCTCACAGGTGTATGCAAATTGGATAGCGTTGCTGCCTGTACCACAGAAGGCATCCACTATGACATCACAACGACATCGTTCCGATATGTGTTGGGCAATTTTCTCCGGAGTGGCACTGAACCAGCCCTCTATAGTATGTGTGTGTGTACACAATTGGACATGGATAATAATATTATTAAGAACCTCATATGTACATAAATTGTGCTCTAATGGACTTAGCGATAATATGACCACGACAATTTAACACACACACACACACACAATCACCCCATGGCAGGCACACATGACCGACCGTATGTACTGCAAACATTTATAATATGCTCACAAGACAATAATAACTCATTGTATAATCCATAATATAATATCCTTTAAGAGATGAGGTAATGGTGCATTAGAAACAATGCACCAACAATAGCACATTATGGCCGCCATGCTTGTGTCAATCCCCCATAGAAATCAACTGCATTGTATAATAATATTATACTACAGCCACAAATAACTCTATCTACCAATACACACAAGCACACATTATGTATAATATGTTAGGCATACTCGGACTGGAATACGTGCCATCAAAATATCAAAATTATTATGCAATTAGAGTACAAATTTCCTGCTCTCTCTCCCTCACTGAAAACTTGCAGAGCGTGCAGAGCCTGAGGGGCTTTACCTGGCAACCTCAGCACAACCATTGTCCACCACCAATACACACACACTCAATAGAAAGAGAGTCATACAATACTGGTAAGTAAAAAAAGTCCCAGGGCATTTTCACACCCCTTGTCTCTATTGAATAATTCATAACGTTAATTGATGACAAGCACACTCAGTCCTTCCTCACATGAGTGCATTAGAAACATGCCCAGTGAACAGCTGATACATCACATGGAACAGCTGTCACAATACAGTCCATTGGGTCCATTTCACTCAGTACTGGTGACCTATTGCCATTAGCGACTCAACTACATACATGGTCCATATGTAATTGTATATATACAGCTAGCTATATACAATAGTGTGACATCACATTTCTCAACAAATTAGATGATAGATGTTTTAGATAATTACACGCATAATTGAATTAGAGTGCAATGCATATTGTACTTACAAGCTCCCCGCACAGCATTATGTATGATAACAATAAAACCTTCCTCCATAATATCGCAAATTGTTAGAGCAATTATTATCACATACCTACCAAATCAAGAGAAAGGGGAGAAGACGTGTGCACGATAATCTCGTGTCCAGCCCCCTCCTTGCACTTTCATGAAGAAAGAGGGTCTATAGCTGTATCAGCTAACTAGCTGAGTCAGCAAAAACCCCAAAAATCCCTTCAAAGTGTACCAGACACATTTTTTCTTCGGGAGAGGGTTGGGTCTAGTGCACACTGGGGTTTGTCAGGGCTCAGGCCACGAGTCTATATACATACATGATAATCTCATTAATCATTTGAATTCCACTGTTTTCACATGATTCAAAACAGACTTGCCAGCTCAGCAAAAGGTACATTTTCATCTTATGCCACCATCTCATGGATCAGTGGCTACCTGAAATCACAGCTAGCTAACTGATTATTCCCTCACCCTGGTCAAGCAGTATGCCCTCATCAAACTTTGAAAACAGCCGATAGCGTTGGGACCAGTACTTATTCAACGACGGTGCCTCCTTGTGGACTTCTGAAGTGGCTGGCAATAGGGAGGAAAATGAAAGGGGCATACCTACACAGCTGTCAGAGAGAGGAGGGCCCTGTTGTAATGAGGTCGTTAGGATTTCCTACGAGAAAACATGAAAATTTTGATACTAAAAAAGTGTAAGGGAATAATTTTCAATTTTCTTGTTGTGTTTGTTGTTCCTGTACAAACCAACTACAGCTAACTTAAGTAGAGAGTCTCACATCGGTTGGTTCATCGTCTTCAATAACTTCCATTGAATCTGGAACAGTAGCACCAGCTGCATGGATGACAATAAGCCACATAATTATGTATAATGATAGGGGTAAACTCTTCATTCAGTCCCTCACCATCCTCTCCTGGCAGCTTCCCTAGCTCTCCGGTCGTCTCCACGTCACAAGACGATGGTTTCTCCTCAACATCCTTCTTCTCCTGACCACCGTCGCCATGGACCGTAACCAATGACTTATCAATCATAGTCTTTTGCAGAGTCTGGACGATTAAAAATGGCAACACACACACACACAAAGAGAGAAAGAGAGAGAAAGAAATGGTCAGCAATCATTGAAAAAAAACAACAACAGATAATCTACAAGTGACAAAAGCCATTGGAGAATGGGCTCACCTTGCTAGTAGCTCCACTAAGTGACTGGAGCTCTTTCTTGACACCTGCCTTTCTCTTGTGCTTCGATTTAGTCTTGAAGTACTTCTCCCAGATTGGAGGATTGACTTGAAACGAGAGTGGTAAAGGATCACCTCTGCAGGAAATGCCAAACATAAGCATGAATATACTAGCTAGCAGTAGAACCATACCACCCTTTACCAACACAACCACACACACACACACACAACCACACACACACACACACACACACACACACACACACACACACACACACACACACACACACACACACACACACACACACACNGAGAACTTAGTTTGTGGATTTTAGACAGAGGAATATCTGGGTGAGCGGCTTTCCAGCCACTAACGAGCAGGGTCGGCCCCTCCAACTGCCAGTATTGCTGCCATTGTTCGTCTGAAAAGGCTTCAGCTTTTGTCTTCAAAGCATCAAGGAGTACTTCTGTTTCAGAAGGTGCAGCTGATTCTGGAGTCTCTGCTTCACTGTAAGCAACATTCTGAAAGAAAAGGAAAAAAAACCCTCTGTATTTGAAGTTAAAAACGTTTAATAGTCAGACTCACCCATGTGCCAGGCATGCCGGATGCCCTGCCTTCTTTCACTTCTTCCCAATCAATGTTGTAGACAGGACCAGCGTACTTCTTCTGTTGGTCTTCAATGTGCTCTTGCAGTGTATCACAGCTGTGCTTACCAGAATCATGTGACACAGGAGAATCAGAAACGGGGTCTGAGCAACTGGTGGTAGCTGACAAAAATGCAAATTAAGATAGCGAGTGAATATTCATTATCACACGCACAAATATACATCATAACCATTCATACCTTCTTCCAAGACAGATTCCTCTCTCTCGTCATTGAGCTGCTGGTGGTGATTATACTTCTTTTGGCTTTGTTTCTTGTTCCTCTGACGTTTACCACCTCGTGGAGACTTAGAGAACGAACTGGTAGCACTGGATGAGTCTTCATCATCTTCCTGTGGGTGTGGATGACCATTTGTGATTCAAGCATTTCAAGTTCACAATAAAAAAAAAGTGTCTGTATGTGACTCTCTCTCTCTCTCTACCTGATCTTCCATGTCATCGTAGGAGTTGATCAACATGGTGGGAAGGCCCATCTTCTTCATCAGAGCAAACTCCTCTTCAAGGTCTGGAAAAAACAAACACAACATGAAAACCTATCAAAAGTTTGTATCAATCCATCGGTAACTGCTATACTATTACTCACTTGGATCCAAAAGGTGTCCACAGGCCTCATTGAACTCTTTGTACTTCTTCAGAGCTGCTCGCTCACTCTCCTCAGCGCTACTGTAACCACCATCATCACCACGAGCACCATCATCGTTACCACCACCATTCTGAGTTCAGACAGATAACCAAAAAAAGTAGGTAAAAATTACTGTACACACATTATAGCACTGCATCTTACCGTATCATCCTTGTCATCGATTTCACCTTCCTCAAGCTCTTCAACATTGGGGGTGCTCTTATCAGGGACAGACGATGGAGGCAAATAATCAAACATCATTCCAGCATTGGTACTGCAGATCAACATAAAAATTGGTAAGGGGTCGTCAAAATTTATGTCGACTGCATTTGCTCTTTCTTGCTTTTCTTTTTTTCTTTATACGCTTATACCATAAGTTTAAATACTGAATAGTCTTATAGAGCATATACAAGCTATTGTTCTTACCTCAACATGTTTCTTGACAAATAGCAGTAGCTGACAGGCTGTCTTGACCCTGAACGACCAGTGCAAGCCTTAGAATTAGTACACCTCCTGAAAACAATGGTTCCCAGACGAGTATGATAATTTGGACAAATGCGTTTACTCATTTTTTATCTCAGTCTGACGTCAACAGCAACGTAAAACAGTCGTTTGGCTACTTGTATATCATTTTACGTCCACGAAACGTTGTCAAGTAGCACGTGGCTAACTAAACAAAGGGTTAAATTAATTTTCCTACAAAGGTCATGACCCCTAGCTTGGAACACCAATCAAGTATATACATGCAGGTTGATGATTTATATATAATATAGATCAAGAAAACATACATATCCAGTAGATCAATGACATAGAATTGATATGAGAGAATAAATCATGAATAATTATATACTTACACAAAATCAAATGACAAAAAATATTATAAAAAGTATGCAGCAAATAGTTACATAAGAATGATTATGCATATTGTTATAGTTTCACGAAGTGTTATAATTGTGAATACTAGTGGACCTATATAATATCAAAAATATATATAATTATGCACCTATGCATATAGAACACTCTGCACAAAAATAAATTATATAATATTATACATTGATGGCAGAATCAAGTCACATAAATGCGCATGATTTGTGGAGCATAAGTGGAATGAAAGAGAACAAATGAGGGGAAATGATGATGAGATGTGTCTATATAAAAAACAAACAAACAAACTGAGAGAGAATGAATGATCACTGCGAGGGGTTGGCTAGCTACAATACAGTTGAGAGTTGAGGGGGCTCATCAAACTGAGAGTAAACATTTCCATTATAGTTTCTAAGGTCCAAATAGCTCTATAAAAATGAAAGAGATGTTATGAAAATATAATATGCATTTCCAATAATCAATGTATGCACATATATTATATGCATAGGCCATTGGCTGGTTAGCTATTATATGTATTAATGAATCTATTATAGCTTACCAGTTTAGACATGTATAACTCTTCCAGTCTGTCGTGAACGATGGAGAAGTGAGGTCGATCAACTGGATTGCTCTGCCAACAGTCGCGCATAATGTCATACCTGTGTACAACCAATACACAAAGAAGAACAAGAGGACAAATCACTTCAAGTACAAACTCTATCCCAGAGTTAAAGAGGCAGCGGAGGATGCATTGCACGTGGGGGAGAGAAGCAGATAGGGGGTGCATGGGAGGAGTGACATACATACATACATTCATAGATACAATCCATGCATAGTTTTCAAACTTACACTTCTTGAGCACAGTGCTGTGGTCTTGGCATTCTCATTCCACTGTGGAGCTGGGTGTAAAGGTCTTCAGGAAGAATCTCGGCGTAGGGTGCACCACCGACAGTCACCAGTTCCCAGAGAGTGACTCCAAACGACCAACTATGACAGAGAGACAAAAGGCAATAATAATACTCACTGCTACTGAGTGCTACACCTATACACTTATGCAGTTATTCTACCGTGCATGCTACACTTACACATCACTGTAAATGGTGGTGGTTCCATCAAACAGTGTCTCAGGTGCCATCCACTTCATGAGACTCTCTCGGTTGTCAAAAGGATTATCGAAAGATCCAATGTTGTAGATCTTGACTTCCATGCCTGTACCAACTAGGATGTTCTTCGCACACAGTGCACGATGAACAATCTGTACAAAAATAAGTACATTGTCACGCAACATAAAAACAAGGCATAAACATGATACTTGAGAATTGTATAACTATTGCAAAACAAGTTGTTCACTGTCATCCTTTTACAGGACTATAAATTGCTTTACAAATTATATAATTATAAGCTCAAAAATTCTTTGATCTTGGTTGTGCTCACTTTTCTATCTGCAAGGTATCTCATTCCATTAGCGATCTTGGTGGCAAAGTTGATGATGTCACGGGAGCAGAGGACGAGGGGAGGAGGCTGGTAACGGGAACCGGGCGAGATGCTAAACATGTTGGGAATACCACGAGTGGCTCTTAAGAATCCCAAGAGGTCACCGTGACACATGTACTCCAGCACCATGTAGATTGGCTCTGGGGATCCGACAAGAAGCAAACAAAAAAAGTTAATGGCTTGCGTGATTACAATCATGTATTCATTTTCAACATATAGTGATTTATTGATCATCAAAGTTCTACTAAGTGGTAGCCTCAATTCGGCTACTAGGGTGGAATATAGCTGCCTGGGAACGAGACTAATAGGCAATTTGTAATGGTATAGCTGTTTACTTACTTCCAACTGTGCACACTCTGACTAGTGAGACGATGTTAGGGTGAGTTCCCAGACTGGCCAGCATCTCCATCTCATAGACGAGTGTCTTCAAATCATCTTCAGTTGCGTCTTCTACAAAAATCAAACAAGTGGGAACGGACAACAATAAACCATGGCTCAAGGGACTGATTCTCTAATCACATGACTACCCAAGTACATGTAACTGCCCACACAGATATGAAACTGCATACTTACAATAATTATAATCACAACATATCAGGAATAGGTCCAATTCCAGTGAATGCACAAGAGTATACATTTCTTTCATACCTTTTACGGTCTTGACCGCTACATCAAGAGGCTTCTCAAAGATGCCTTTGGCCGTTCCTTTAAACAACACTGAGAACTGTCCCTCGAAGAGCACCTCGGAGAGCTGGACGTTGTCCTTGGGGAACTCCCACTTTGGATCGATCTCCGTGGAGAAGGCGGAGGACATGGGGCTTGTGGGGGAGGGAGGGAGCTCGGAGGAAGGATGGAGGGTGAGGGCCGTGTACGTGTTGGGGACAGCGTTGGCTGCATCAGGTTTATCTTCTTCGCTTCCCCACCGTTGTATCGAACCCTTGTTCTTTTGCCTGTGGATGTGCAACAGTGTTATGAATGATCATTGGTGCATGATTTGTGAGGATGATTGCATTATGTTAGGTTTTTCCCCCCTTACTTGTAAGGATAGTAAATGCAGAGGAAGAAGACACCAATGGCCAGACCAATGATCACAAGAAGAACCACAACACCAACAGCTCCTACTGCAGCTCCGATCACCGTCAAATTGCTAGCTATTGGCGAGGGAGCTGAGATGTCTGTATCTAAGGTAGAGGGTAGTAAAGAAGAGGCAAATTCAATACTATTGTGTACTTAGTAGACCAGCAAACTTATCATGTCAAGTGTTACTATTGATTCTCTAAAACGTTGACATCCATGGTCAATAATATTAATTATTTTATATTTAAATCTTACTGTACAGCATACTTATGCTCACCGATAGTAAAGGGGGCCTTTTCTCCCAATGCTCCTTCTACCCTCTGCTGACCAGCTATGGCAGATATTCTCACTTCGTAATCTCCTGTCTTGAGGTCGGTGATATTATAACTAGCTGACGTGTGGTTTTCACTCACGTTGACAAGTACTTGTTTGATTTGCACATTTGTGTCAGCACTGCACGTGGTTGGGGGGGAAGAGATGGCAATAATGGTCGCTTTATTGTTTGCAACACCAAATGACTGGAAACTTACACAAAGAAGTACAACATGTACTCTTTTATAGAGCCAGGGAAAGAAGGTCGAGTCCATGTGACAGTGTATCTAGATCTGTCATCGTTGATCAAAATGATCGGTACAGGTGGAGGGTCTGGGGGACCTGCAGAGTACAGAATACATGTAGAGTTAACTTCAATAGATGTACATTATTATAGAATACACACAAACGCATGCATAATGAAGAGCTAGATGCTTTACCATATATCTTGGTCGAAATTTGTGCCTCCCCTCTGGCATTGGTTGCGATGCAAGTATATAGTCCTGCTTGGTCGGCTGAAAGATCTCTAACGTTGAGTATTGCACTCTGGCTACCATCCGGTCTGGTTACAAACTCCGACGCCAGTGGGTCATTAGTTTCATGGATTGATTCTTGCTGTGGGAGAGAATAGAGATAGGAACAAACACTTATAATTACACCAATAATTTACAATTCAACAGTTACAATGCATACAGAACTTCACATGCATATTATAGTAGTGCTTCTACTTACTGAAGGATTTTTCCACGTGATGGAAAGTGAATTATCATTGGCCGTTTGTTGCACAGAGCATTGGAGTATGACTGTGGTACCATACGGGAACACCATCACTTCAACAGGGCTGCTAGTCTCATTAATGGCAATCAAGGGAGGGTTAGGACCTAATCAATCGAGGAGGGGCACATCAAGTAATTTGTACAGTACACACAATAAGCAGTTCTTTAAAAACAATGTGGCAGACATTAATCTTAATACGAAAACTTCATCGTAACTACACAATAGCTCAGTCACAATAGAAATTGGCAATAATAACAGGAAAAACATTAGTATGACACACATGTATGAAGCACCCACCCTTGTTCAGAATGCTAAAAGCAACACAGACAACTGTCTAAGAGTACACACACTAGAAGATACATGTAGCTACATTGAGTGTATAGACTAATGAACACAAGAAGGAACTCAAGATAAAGAAAGAGGGTTTCTTGTCTGACCAATGGAACATGTTGTAGTGAATGTGTGGGCATGTACATATAGATTGGAGGCACTGTGTGCATGCATGTGTATGTGTGTGTGTGTGTGTGTGTGTATGTGTGTGCATGCGTGTGTGTGTGTGTGTGTTGTGTGAACCTGTGCCTGTGTGTACACCCAAGCATTTACTCATTGTGTGGGTTCAGCGTGAGTATATCAATAGGTGTTAATGTGTCAACCTATCTCATAACGAGAGCATGCAAAGGTTGACACGAGCCAGCTACACCCCTAGCTGTAACAATCCATGCATACACACCACAGTAGTAGTACTATACAGGAATGGCATGTGGGGATGCCCATTGACATGCAATGTTGACTACCAACAAGTCCAGCACATTAACAACAGGTGGTATAACAATTGGACGCCTCAAATTGAATTAAACTTTTCCATCTCAAGCACGTATATGTACACACACATATTATTATTACTATAATATTACGCAAATGTTTTCAGCTAGCATAACATTGCAATGCCATTATGCGTAGATGCTTACAATGACATGCCAAAGTTGTGTTGCTCTGTATAAGTGCTGTGTGGACTTATGGGAACTCATTAGCAATGGAATTAGGGAATACCTAGAGTGAATTCAGAAGCCATGCCAATAGTTGGCCAACCAGCCACTTCGTCAGCCATGACTGACACAGGGAGAAATTTGCCGGACAAATCACTTGCGGTAATACTATAATTGCAACATAAAATCTTAGGAAAATTGGGTAATGCACATTTTTACTGCTTATCAGAGTGTGAGGTTAGCTGTCGGGTGGCTCTGTTAGCTGGCTCCATCTGTAATGTGATACTTGTTCATGAGAGTCGCTTGAGTGAGCTCAACGAGTGAGATCACAATAAACAATGTAGTTACTAGCAAAACGAAACAGTCATTATTTGCTTCAATGCTTTGAATAATGTGAGAGAAATTGAATGATGTGTACACACGGAAAAATATGAAATATATGTTCTTTATTGGCTGTAATTACAGGGAATATGCCATACATGCTTGTACATAATTATGTCAAATATACATTCTCGTAAACACACATGACATTGTACATGAGTACACTCACTCACACACACATGCATGTGCTCACTCTCATGACCGTGCAAGGCCCAGATGGACACACATACATCAACAGGTGGAGGAGGCAATGACTAGCTCAGTGAATACCTTGACTATTTGTTTGATTACACATCATGAAATGAAATTCACTAACTGTCATAACCAGGTGGTTACCATCACCATAGCAACTACTAACACGAGTGCTAGGTTGGTAAGTATTCTCTTAGCCACCATCAATGCCCATATGAGGCTCTAGTACATTGGATAACAGACAGAGATATTTGGCACGAGGAGGCCGAACGCTACCTACGTTAATAGGTACTAGCTAAACACTCAGGTGTTTTCTATCTAGGACACATACTACACAACATGTGGGACATTATGCATAGCTAGCTCGTTTAATTGTTTTTCCATTAAGTTGCTCGTGCATGGGTGCAATCAACGTGTATATGATGGCCCACGTTTTAGAAATGCTAATGATCTCCTTCCATATATTGTTGTCCTTGTTATGTGTGCCTATAGCCTTAGGAGCTCATTATTGCCATGTACATGTGCTCTCAAGGGTGTGGACGGTTGCCACGGTGACATAAAACAATATGGTCTAGCGTACAGATGTCAGTATAATAATTAGTGGAGCATTGTTTTCAGTTGCCATGGCTGTACCACTTACTCCCATAATGGGACACAGATAGATTACATGAGTGGGTAATTGGCTGGCTAAGATGGCTACCTCGGAGGCATCATGTGCAGAGACACAATGTGTGTCTATGGACACTTAGTCGTACATGCAAGCATGCATGCACTTCTAGACATACACAGTTGTACTGATTCACGTAGGTTTGTACAAACACATTAAAGCTGCTCGGTACCCCACCACTCACAAAACGTATGTGCCACAGGTGTGTGCGTATACACATTCACATTCCATACCATTCGTAGTAAGAACAAAAGTTGCTTCATCTCTTCCAAGCGTGTTCTCTGCCTTTAGCTTGTAAGTTCCCTCATCCTCCACACGGACATTATAGAAGTTGATCTCAAGGCTTGCCTCCACTAGGGTGGTGACTATCCTAGGGTCTGTTGACGGTGTGATGATTCTCTCTTGATCCATTTCCCCTAACTTCACCAGTTGGATGGAGGGAGGTGGGGCGCCCATCACTGAGCCAGAGATGGTCAGGTTAGTTTGGGTTTCTATGCGATCTGGAATGTCTTCTTGTGGTATCGTCACCTCTGGTGGACCTGTGTGTGTGTGTGTGTGTGTGTGTGTAAAATTATGTATGTGCACATGATATGATAGCAGTGTATGATTGCATCTCCATGGTATGACATATGTGGCACAATAGAGCATGAGTAGCCTTGTGAATCAGACCTTCGCGTTTTGCTTATTGCTAAAGCACACAGAGAGGGTCTGGTTTACGAGACTATATAGCAGCATCGTAATTGCATACAGTATAACAATATCATACCTCTAACAATAAGAGTAGCATTGTAGCTAAACAAAGGAGTAGAACAGATGTCTTCCAAGATCAGCCTACAGGCATACATGCCAGCATGTACGGTTCGAACGTAAGTGATCCTCAAACCACCACCATCAAGCAGTATTGTGTAGTTTCTGCACAAGAGAAGAAAACAATCACACACACACATACACACACACACACACACACACACACACACACACACACTTTCCCTACAACTCATGTAACTACCGTGTGCAGATGAAAATGTTTAGAAAAAAGGCTGAACTTACCTAGCCGGCATAGATCTAAGAAAGTTCTCTTGTCCACCAGTGGTAGAATAAAAAGTCCATCCGAAAAAATAGCCGTCGGCAGTTGTGAAGTTAGTAGGGGGTGTGCAATGGAATTCAACATTAGTACCTACATCAACTGTTTTATCTGAGGGGTGTTCTTCAAATGAAACTGAAAGAGAGAGAGAGAAAGGAGTTCAATTAAGGACACTTTCATTGAGTTAGCTTAAGTAAAATACAATGCATTTATCTTTTGCCAACTCTATCTATAGTGCTATAAAAGTGTAACGGCATGCAACCCCCAACAACTCTGAAGGAAATCACTGTTGCTGTTTACACTGCTTTTGAGATGCATTTATAAAACAGGAAGAGGAAAGTGGGATAACCAGCTCCATATATACTCATAGCTGAGGTGCATTGTGTATAATTTCAGTCATAGTGTTTCCACAAAACAACAACTGGTTGCATCTCTTTGAAGTGGCAGCTGTCAAAGGGCAACCAGTACTTCAAACAAGCATAATCCAAGTGGGAGTGAAACCACAACACACAAACCTCATAGAATTATTTTATTATTTCTATTGAGGCTCTTTTTGGTAGACATAAATTATGCTTTTGACACTTTTAAAGATAAACACTATATGCACACGTGCGTACTGTATACTGGTATTTATTTCTCTTTGTTAAGGGCTGCATTTCTCTTTGTTTTTGTTTTCAAATTTTGAAATGAAACCTTGCTACGGAGCTGAGAAAGAAGCTACAACACTCAATCTACAGACAGCTGTTCCATGCCACAACAGGCAGCTCACTATACAAGTGGAAACCTAGTTGACAACACAGGAAGACTTTCAAGGAATTCGTGATAAAAGCACCCACAATCCTTTAAATCACAGCCCACAATACTCAACACAAGAGAGAAGTCTACCAAATTTGGTTGAGAGGGAAGTGGCTGGTTTGTTGCCATGGCTGACATAATGAGAACTCATCAACTATGAAGGGTACATGGCGATTTTAAAGGAAAACATGTCAGACATCCTTTTCATGAATGATAAAAGCTCGCTGTCCTCAAGCAAAGATATACATTGGCACAAACATTCAAACCACCAAACACACACACATATAAAGTGATGCTGTTTTTGGGAGTGGAACACACACACACAACTGGCTCCACATTGAAATACATCTCTTTGATTAGGAGCAAAAGGAATCCCAAACTTGTCTTGCTTCAAGGGGGGCACTGCACCCATACCAAATCGAGTGTACTTTGAAAGGCAGACCATATTACAGACTACCACTAAATGAGGAAGCTAAGCAAACACAGCCAAAAGGTTTAAAATGAGACTATAGCCAGCAACAAACAAGCAACAAAATATGAATTTTGCTGCTCCAAAGCTAGCACTGATGATGTCCAACACATGTTTCTCTTGAGAGAAACAGCCTCAATCTCATGTACCAGGGGATCAGTCATATATATATATGTCACAAGGAGCTAAGGCTCTTATGATGCCAATGTTATCTCTTGTGTTAGCCTCAGAGAACAAAGAAACGAGCATGGTGTATGTCAGAGCAAGAGAACTGTGCCAGGTCTACTGGGGACATGCATCCCAGAGCAGTGTGACCGAGACAAGTAGCTCTTGTAACCAACACAACTGGTTACATGATTGTCTGCATAACTACAAAGGTGTAACTTCAACATTTGCAACGACTGACTACTGTGGATGGCGATCGAAGGCACTGGACGATTTGTAGTTAATCTCATAATAGATTATACGCAGTCACAACTTTCACTTACAATACAAGATGTAGTAAACATGTTCGGCTACATTGCTCTCATACAAATCATGCATGGCAGAGACGTAGAACCACGTAACAAAGTTCTTTGTACAACGATTACAAAGATAGTGGAAAATTCAATCACTGTACAAGTACAAGTACATGTACATGTAGGACTAAACCGCGACTCCAATCTAACACAATCTCCGAACAAATAATTTAAAACAGGTTCCCCTTTGATGGGCAGCTTTGATAAGCATCAATGCAATGAGATCACATGATCCTAAATGCTCATTATTATACACGTGGAATCTGTGATTTACTCTGTACAAAGCCAAATGAATCTACGTGATACTGTTCCGTGCCATTCAAACGCACATTCTTCCTCTGGAAAAGAATGCTAGACCATTGCAAACAGAATCCCTCGAGTCAGGCATCAGGTTACAGGGCAATAATGGACATGTAGACCAACAGAAGGCCCTCTTCCAAGAACACTACCTACACATGGCACATGTCGTACACATGAGCATACACATGCAGCTTAGAGTCCGAATTGATTGGTACTGCGGCTGGCACTTAAAGTGAATATTGATCCCATTGGAACAACAACAAACAAATGACTCAGAAAGAAATGATCTATCCATACCTGTTGGCTTGAGTATTAGCATAATACAAAATGGATGGGTGCAATTATTAGAATGTTTGCATGCATGCATTACTTCACATCTCGCACATTTGTTTGGCATGAAGCTCTTATTGTACTGTCTAATGATATTTGTCCCCCCACACAAAGCTTTAAAGGTTTCTTCTTAAGACGTGGCTCACCTGAAAGCCAAGATGATGTCTTTTGGTGTATTACGCTCACCGCTTTGTCAATTAATGTTGAATCTACGTACCTTGGGAGGCAAACTGTAAACTATAGCTCACATTGAAAACATATTATCAAGCATTGTTCAATTACTTTCAACAACTCAATTTTAAGACCAACCAAAGGCATGCTAATACGTATAAATATTTTAATGATGCATTTTATGCTGGTCCGGAGAAGCACACAAACTACAACACACCCTTGTTCCCACAAGATGCCTGGGCGATGAGGCTTCCACCTTGAACTCGATTAAGAGCATAAACAGAGCAGACTCTTGTTAATTAAGATCGGATCCAACCGACTATCAACTATACAGGCAGGACGTTGCATCACACACTAGTGTGAGTGGTTGTATCAACAAGTGCTGTGAAATGTACAGCTTCAGTTGTTGTTCAGGGACCAAACAGAAAGCACAGCCCAACAGCTGTGGTTCAGTCTGGTTGTATCCTGACTCATGTAAGGGAAGATTAATTACCAAGGTGGGACCAGGTAATGATGATCTATTGCTTACTCACTCATTTGTCAATTCCAATAAAATGCTCATAATTTCTTCCCATCGGTTTTACAACTCTATCATCCCAGCTGGAGTAATTAATGCCAGCGGACAATTAGTGGGAGTACTACACTACTCCAGAAAAAAGAACAAAAAATAAAGCATAAAAACTTCCATGTTGCCTGTACATGCACTGTACATGCATCTTACAAAAATTGTAAGATCAATAAAAACGAAGCTCTTAGCATTAAAGTCATTATGCAGGAAGCTTCTACAATGGAGGTCTACCTCAAAGAGCTATGGTATGGGCGAGTGTGCACACTTAACACACGTGCAGGTTAAAAAACACGGAACAAACACTTGCATAATCTGAGAAGAACCATGTAACAACACCACAAAACACCAGAATGTAGCTTTAAGCCATTTACATGTATACAGGGAGCAATCATTCACAGAATACTTCACTTGTAGCAGCCATGTATCACTCCAAGATCAAAGAAGTTCGACTCGTGCCTCTACAAGCAATAGATCCAAGATTAAAGCAAACGAAAAGCCGTTTTGCATTAGAAACAAACTCTATTTACCAGTGGTAGACCAATTCGATGTAGATGAATAGACTCGGGAGTGACACAATGAGAATTATGTTCCACCGTGAATATCTTGAAGTGGGGAGTGAATCTATTCAGACAGCCCTCCTCCCACTGGCCAGCTGTTAGATCCTGACTACCCCTACCTAGTCCCAGAGCACACACCCCATGCATGCTTCCAGGCCCACCATGACATAAACAATTAACAAATGAGGGTGTATTATCACACCTACACATGGTACTGCATGTGATGTGTATAATGCATCCAAGAAGGTACAGCAGAATGCAGTGTATCAATTTTTGCTTCAATTATGACCTTTCATTCTTCACTACACTCCCACAAGACGGACAATTTGTTTCTATTTATTGCTGTGTCTCACTTTCACATAAATTTGTAGGCATGTATGAATGCACTCCATAATCATTCCAAACAGCTATTATTCTCCTGAAATCAGGCAAACCAAATTAGCCACAAGAACATGCAAGAATGTACCCAATTATGTTGGACGATTGAACTCAAATTATGGTAGGAATGAATTTTGATGAAATAAAACCAGTGTACTAAGTGAACTAAGAATGCACTCAGTACACAGTGAAAAGTGTACACAACTAATTGACAAGTTGGTTCAAGAGTGGAGGACAAACAAAATCACACACACAGAGAGAAGCTGTAATGTGCAGTACAATGTTTCTAGCAAAAAAAACTCACATCAACAGTGCTAAAAACTTTTCAAGTGTCAAGTGGGTGTTGATTGAGACACAAGTGATATTCATAGCAACTGTATACACACATAAAGGGGACAGGTTTACACAAAGCTAAGCAACACAAAACCCTTGGGTCACTCTCAAAACCAAAGTGTCATTCC
Source organism: Tethya wilhelma (assembly GCA_964030475.1). NCBI lineage: Eukaryota > Metazoa > Porifera > Demospongiae > Tethyida > Tethyidae > Tethya > Tethya wilhelma. The sequence goes on along the minus strand of CAXIPT010000002.1, from coordinate 18,700,755 downwards.
ATTCAAGCCATTTACACAACCATAGGAGATACAAACACGTAGGGAATCTGAAGGAGTGTTGTACAAGGAGTACATAGCAACCAACTTGTTTTGAGACCAGCTGAATATCACAGGTGCTAGCTATGGTCTTTGGTTTTCTTGTGAACAAACAAACAAGACAAGAAGATGCGGTGTACTAGTACACACAAACTTACTTCCATTACAATCGGTGTTTTGACACTTCACAAGCACAAGAGCTTGTAGCAGGGACAGGAAGAACAATAAGAATGTTCTTGACATCTCTTCAAAAATGACTTTAATCTCTCTTTGAGTCGAGAAGTCCACGCAATGAGACCTAGGTACAAGAAATAAACAAATCGATAAGTGTTTTAAAACATGAGCTATTTGCTGCACATGCATCCCCTGCAATGAGCTGTGTGGGTCGAATTGTACATGCACAAATTGGAGATCAAAAACAAGATGACTGATCAACAGCTGTTGGCATAGAAACAGGGCTTATTTATTTGTTTGTTGATTGCCTCATACCAATGACACTGAAACTGGCATTGATGGTGGAATTTCACGGATAAAATTCCCACAACACACATTACATGTGTGCACATGAAACATGCAACCGATAACACATCAGGCACTGACAATGATCAAAATATGCAATTGTAAGCGTATTTATACTCAAATATGTGGCACACACAATTGTGTTTACTAATCGTTAAGAAAGCTTCAATACAAACAAAGAACAACCATATCCCAGCATTGGCCACATGTGGTTTACTAACTCTACTTATCACATAATGCCTTTTCAATGACTTTACAAACACTCAAGAGGCAATCCAGGGGGTGGATGAGGCTTACATCAATGCACCAATAACAGCAGTGCATTGAAAATATTAATTCCCCTCAAAAAACCATCAAACCTCAAAAATGCACGTTATTCATAAACTGTGATCGTATTTTGGTCACAAGCCTTCTCTCTTTATCTACGTCAACAAGCTCTTAAAGTTGACGTAAACAGAGACATTCAATACCCCCATGGAAGACTCCACACACGGGCACACGATCCCTCTAAGATGTACGTCACTGTAACCCTAGATATCTACAGCTAACGGTTCGATTCCGTCTAGGATGTAGGAGTAGAAGATGTGTGTTGAGCAATGTATGTGCCATTAGTCAAAACACAACAACAAGAGTTTCTCATCGGATACGACTGCCACACAAGCAGCTATGCGTGTGAGTGTGCCGACTCAGCTGTACTTTACATGTAACCCTAGGTGGGTGGCTATACATAACACATTATTATGCAAATCACTTCTTTAACGATGAAAGTGTATGAATAACACGACCTCGAAATTCATAGGTCAAAGTGACATATGAAAACTGATAGGACAACCCCAAGAACTGCTGCACAAAGGGGATGCAAGGCTAGCGAATGCAAGGTTTTAATCGGTTTATCGTAAGCAGCGTAATTCCTGTCAGGTTGGCTTTAATGGACCACTTCAAAAGAATTCGCAATGAGCTAAACTTTCAAGAGCATTCAAAAGCATGCAAACATTGATTAATGAGGCAGTGAAGACCAGGAACTGGTATGCATTCAGAAGACCTCCTATCCTGCCATTGCACAGCTAGCAGGAAACTGTACCCCAGCAACCTTCCAGAAATATGATGGGGGAGCAGCAATTACACTGCATTCTTACACTAAAATATTGACAACCCCAAAGAATTGTATGCATCCATGACAGCTGCTATTAAGCAAAATTCATGGGAGATACCATTGCTATGGTATGATTAATTCTTGGTACCATGGAGGTGAAGCTCTTGACACCGTTTGGAGTGTTAATGTTGGTACTGTTGCGATAGAACAATTCTAAATTGAGCACCATTAATATACACTGCATTTACATATGCATCTGTCAATTCAGAATTGGACTCTGCCGCACATTTACATGACAAGGGGAAAAAATCACTATATATACTTTCTGCATTACCTACAGACCTAGCAAAAATTCACTGAAATCTTCATAATGAAATAGAGTGGGCTAGACCAAGGAATAGGCTGAATATAAAGTAGGCTGAAATTTGGTATTGCAATAGCAGAAATAATTGACCGAACTACTGTATCTTAGTGCTCCTAGGTCTGGCAGCTTATAAATGTTTATAATATCAAATTGAGTGACTGTATTTTCAGTGATATCGAAGAACAAACAAATACAAATGTAATTCCATGCACAATTCTTGTATCAACTGGTATCCATGGTGTGAAAATCAACACAGTACATTGCACTCACCTCACTGCCTTTCGTCTTCGTCAACGGACGTCAATGAATGCTGATAAAAGAGACGCGCTAGTACACTGTACTTGACTTTGTAGACGAAAGTGCAAGATACTTTAGCTTTTATTGCTCTAACTAAACCGCAGAGTCAGAACTACACTGACATTCCGGATTCCACATATGATTAATTAATCTTGCCTAGATACGATAATAGTTATTATACGTTTCCTGTGTGGTAGAGGTCGTACACACTCAAAAGCTAGAATCGATTGATGTTCCATCACGTGGTAGTCATATGACAGAAGATCAAGCTTACATAGCCAAAAAGAAACACAAATTATGCCCGTTCCAGGACAATATCAGCAGGTATAATGGCACTATGCATGCTTTACCCTTAAAGATCAAAACTGTAAAATGTTTCACTATAATTTTAAACTTTCTTGCCACACAAATTTATGCCCTTAGATGGACAGTGTTGAGCCCATGCAAGTGGATGAAGATGAAGCACCCTATAGATCAGATTTTGTTGTGGATAATCCGAACTTTGACCTTGAAGCGTACGCCAACAGCTACAGTGGTCTTGCTAAAGTCAGGAGGCTCATATTCATTGCCAAACACTGCCCCAGCTTACGAGTGGAAGCACTCAAGTGAGCTTCTATTAGAACCAATTCATCCTTTACCCTTCATCTTGTAGATGTCCCCATCACGGTGTTCATCTTCATTGTAGGTTGAGTTTAGCAGCCATTGAGCAGACTCACAACACTCCACTCTTCACAGAGCTGAGACAGAGACTGCAGCAAGCCACGGGGGATATCAAGTTCTCTCCAGATCAGGAAGATGCCATTAGTTTTGTTACAACTACCAACAGGAAGGCAGCAATAATGGTGTGTGTGTGTGTGTGTGTGTGTGTGTGTGTGTGTGTGTGTAAAGTGTGGATAATAGAGTAAATAAACATAATACAGTTGGAACGTTTGGACTCTGACCTCAAGAATTATCGGAGTAATTCGATCAAAGAGAGCATTAGACGTGGTTTTGATGCCCTGGGAGATCACTACTTGGACTGTGGAGAACTCAAGTGAGATAGTGCATGTTTATCCCTCGTCATAAAGTCATGTCGTCGGGTTTTTCCCATTCTCAGTCAAGCACTCAAAATGTACATGAGAGCCCGGGATCATTGCACCAGCTCCAAACACATAGTACAGCTCTGTTTGAATATCATCAAAGTAAGCCAGAGCTGTCATACACAATGCTATATCTAAGGTGATGAATGGCATGGTCCATGTTGCACACACACTAACTCTAGGTGAGCATTCTCCTTGGTAACTGGCAGCAGGTCTTAAACTACTACAACAAGGCTGAGGCCAGCATGGAAATGGGTGATGTAAGTTGAGATACTATCTAATGTGATACCACTATACTAGATTATCTGTATAGTGTGGGGGGTGAAATTGAATACACTAGTAAAAAGAGTTAGTTATTTGTTTTGTCTGTTCTTTGGATATTTTTCCAGGCATCCAAGGCACAGGCTTCGACCTCTGCTAATCAGGAGACAGCTTCTCGACTCGTTTGTGCAGCTGGACTGGCTGAAATGGAGAATAGGAAATACAAGAACGCTGCCAGGCTTCTCACAAAGGCTTCCATTGAGCACTGCAAGTTTCCTGATGTGAGAACTGGTTCCCTGTCCAGACTAGACTAATGTCGTGTGTTCAATTGGTGCTTCATAATCTTTTTGTTTCCAGCTCCTCTCTCCTTATTCTGTGGCTGTCTATGGTGGCCTCTGTGCTCTTGCATCATTTGATAGAGAAGACCTCTACACCAAAGTTTTAACCAGCAGGTAGAGTGCTAAATTTTATCACATTGTATTTTTTGAATACATACACACACAATGTGTGTGCAGTTCATTCAAACAGTTCCTGGAGTTGGAGCCTCAGCTTCGTGACATCATCCAGCAGTTCCATCAGTCCCGGTACACCAACTGCCTTCGTACCCTCAATGAGATGAGAGACACCCTCATGCTGGATGTCTACCTCGCCGATCACATCCCAATGCTTTACACCATGATCAGAAACAAGGCCCTCATCCAGGTGAACCAATAGCTAGTGTCTGGAGAACTGGCTAAATTAGTGGAAGTTTTATTTACCATGGATGCCTGTTCATCTCTGTTTGTCTACAGTATTTCAGTCCCTACTTGAGTGTGGACCTCCATCGGATGGCTACTGCCTTCAGCACCAGTGTCTCCTCTCTGGAGGATGAGCTTACAACACTCATTCTTGATGGACAGATTTCAGCTCGCATTGACTCTCATGCCAAGGTGTGTGTGTGTGTGTGTGTGTGTTCATCCCCTGCATGGTCAGTGTATAGAGTTATATATTACCGTGTAATAGAATATACTGTGTATTGTTGCTATAGATAATGTATGCTCGTAATGTGGATCAGAGAAGTGCAGTCTTCCAGAAAGCGTTGGAAGTTGGTGAAGCGTATCAACTTAGGACAAAGGTAAAGCATGTTCTGACATTCACATGTAGGTGTACGCTATAGGAGGATGACAAGAATTGTGTTCCCTTCACACAGGCTCTCCTTATCAGGTCACTGCTTCAAAAGCACAACATTTGTGTGACTGTGAGTTAAACTATGCATATATCGAAGAGACATACTGTACACGTGTCCATACATGCACACACACACACACACACACACACACACACACTAGCATACTGTTGACAGTAAAGGTGACCAGGATGGAGCGTCTGATTCAACTAAGAGAACAAAGCCTAGACACTGAAAATATGTTAAAATTGGCTGATAAAAATAAATATTGAAACGTATCTAACTGTACGTGATTGATTCATACACATAAAATAGAATTATACATGACTGTGCTCTCTTTGTTATTCAGTACTGATCCTTGTGTTATGTAGTTGCATTGATGTTTGTATAACACCTCTCTGTTGTTAACTGTGGAGGGATGGCTCACTTTTAAGCATCTTTTGTTGTCGTATTGACTCACTGATCTCATGCAGCACTGGGTCTGAAGTGGACAACTCTGAAACGGGCAACAATTGGATATAGTTGCAGTCAGGCTGCATTGCAAATGTGTTGTACATGTACATAGCCTCCTACATGTAATTTTGTAATAGCCCAATTATGTGGAGTAAGGGGGAAGTGCTGGGAACTACAATAGTCATGCTAAGGTCTGCATGCATGTTGTTACGATATTTGTACAGGCAGTGCCCTACCCAGGTCGGCCAGGAGCTGGCCTCAGCTATATATTGCAACAACTCACCAGCTATGATCCTCTTTCTTCTCTTTGCTGCCTCGCTACTTCGTTGAAACTTGTCCTAAAAATATTGAGAATAGCACACAATGATGAAGAGGACAGGGGTGAATCAGCACTGGCACTTACAGTGGAGTGGAGGAGACTGCTAGAGGGTTGAGATTGTTCTTTCCATTCACTTGTGGTCAAACTCGTTGGCAATTCACCAACACCTTTTGAAATGGATGGTGTCTGCGTGTTTGACACAGTCTGAGAGTAGAACAAGTCGTTGAGAGCATTCATGGGACTGTTGGCAAACATGGCTTGTTTCTGAGTTGCACTGAAGATGGCACTCTGTGTGGGTACTCTGGAGCGAGTGCGTCTGGTTAGCCCTCCTGAACTGCCACCAAAACTCCTATCACTATTGAATGAATCATCGTCACTGCTTTCTTCTTCTTTGACAATGTAGCTCTTCTTCTGCCTCACTCTCTTTGATCGTCTCTGACCAATGGCAGCTACAGTCTCTTTGGCAGTTGTCCTTCCACCACGTTTACCTTTGGCCCTTCTAGCCATCTTTCTCGGTGCTGGTTGGTCTTGGTTGCCATTCACATGCTCCTGTGCTCCTATTAGAAATAAAACAATGACTTCATTTACACTAATCATACAAGGGGCACTCAAACTCACCACATATCCATTCCTCCTTCTTATCAGTACCTCTTGGCTGTGCACCATCCTCACTCTTTATCGGCAGTCGTTTCCTATTGTTGTTTCCTGAAACAGATCTCTCTAATTGCTGACTGATCACTTGGCTACAGATCGACGGTGACTGCTGAGTCAAGTCGATATCACACGGAGTGGAAACACTGCCCTGAGAAGTGTCCTCGACAAGAGCAGAGCTCAAGCACACTCGTCCTTTACCAGAGGCAGCCAAAGGAACCGACTGAACACTGGTCTCATGAACTGCGGTGTCTTTTGACACTGCAACCGTGGCAACTACTAGAGGCGAATGGTTTGCAACATTCTTAGTTGTGTCATCAAACATGTTGTCGTGTACTCTACTAATTGACTCCACAGTAGTGGGTACGGCTTGATCACGAGGAGCACTGTTTCTCAGTGACAGGGAATGGTTGTTAAGACCTACATCTGAGGTAGTGGGTGGCTTGGTGCTGGCACACACGTGTTTCTTCAGCCCATTAGCAATGGCAGTTTCAATCGATGGGACTAGTGACTCCTGGACCTGTTTCTCGATGGTAGACGTCACAGTTGTTATGAGTGTGGTTTCCAAAGCTGTGACTCTAGCACACAACACCTCCCTCTCAGTTTTCTCCTGTGAATCATTGTCTCTACATAACGCACATCGTATACAAATATACTATAGTATGTTTTCTAACCTTTGTCAGCTGTTGCTTTGTTTCAAGGAGCTGTTGTTTGAGCTCCGCCTGTCCTTGTAACAACTGAGCAAAGATGCCTCTAGTTTGTTGATCAGTGAGAAAAGATTGCTGTTCACCTGGAATAAAATTATTACAAGTTGTATATAACAATATTGTTCATATTTTTTTGTACTTACTTTTATGTGTCCTATCTTCTGCAGCAATGGCTTTAAGTTCTTTTCTCAGGCCTTCAATTTCATCAGACAACTATTATAATGTGAGGGCATTGCCATAATGATTCAACCCCCACACTACACTATGTCAACAAAATCATTGTCTTGGGAAGACTAGGGAACAAGGTCTAATGTGTATGTTTCTGTGTCCTAACCTCTCTTGCTATGTCTTTGGTTCCTTTGATTACCTCTTCAACAATCATCTGTCTGATGTGATGTGTACAATAATGGTACCATAAATTAAATTTTGAAATAAATTGAATATTTCTATGAAAAGATGTACTCTTGGAACTAGACAACACATCATGTCGGATGCCACATAACATTGACACGACTCACTTGTCACACTTCTCCCTCTGCTTAGACTTCCAGGCATTGTAAGAAGCATTGCTACAAGCAGTGCTTCCAACCCTGTTCTCACTGCACATTGGAGTCTCATTGGTACCACCAGAAACACTGGCCCCAGCCTTCATCTTGTTCAGGGAAACAGATGACAAGTAACGCATATAGTACTTAGATCCATTACGAGCCTGCCCAAAAAAAAAAAAAAAAAAAATTTTAAAAATTACAAATCTAAACAAAATTTACTAACAAATTGTGGTATTCATTTGATTACTCACATCTGCTAGGATAACATCATTAACTTAAACAGTTTAAACGGTTTACACATCGGTGAACCAAAACGAAACCCAATAGTATGCTATGAACTTGAGCTTTGATTTTGAAATTCAACCCATTCCATTCATACCATTAACAGTGACATGACCTATTTAAGACCGATGGTCCTTTTGGGGAGTTTACCTCACCCCCACACTGATTATCACGGTGCACGATCAACAATGTAATCTGTTGGTAAAACACGTCCTTTATTGAGCGTTATTTATAGCTGGTTTGTTGCGACAACACACTAGGGAATTGTATGCTATATATACTGGGCTGTATTCACAGTTCGAGCATTATTGACAAAGAGTGACAGCCAGTGGAAGCAAGCTAGTCCCCAGAACAACAATGGCATCAATGCTGAGAAAACTGAGCAAGAGAAGACCCTCTGATGCAAAGCCTCTAGATTCAGGTGCAGAGCAAACTGATAGCCTTGTGTTGGAGGAAGAGTTGGCAGGGCCAGGGAGCCAACAAGGCCAAAAGAGGAAAGACAAGCAAGTTATGGTAGGCTAAACCACAAGCAACCAAGACATAATTAGTCATAATAGTCAACATCAGTGAGAGTAGCAGCAAGGTTAATCTTGTTAGACTGGTATCTTTGTGAGCAGATCTTTGTTTTGCTTCACAGATGATACCAGACAAACAGGTTGAGGAGAGTGCACTAGAACTGACTCGAAACTATGTTTCAAAGAACCTCCCACCTGATGATGTGGCACCTTTAATGGTTGCAAAAGATCTACTGACTGACAAAGAATACTCCAAGTATCGCAGTTTGAGGGAGGGCTCGAAACCAGACTATGAAAAGAGTGAACATCTTCTAGGGTGTCTTCTCAAGAGAGGGCCAGGCTTCCTGATATCATTCTGTGAGATCCTTCGCAGCATTGTACCAGCAAAGCACATTGCAAAGCAACTTGAGCAAGCATACCAGGAGCAGGCGAAAAAAGAAGGCAAGTTTGAGTACATGAATGTACTATACACAATAGTAATTACTGCTATGGTATCAATAATTACAGGGTTTAACAGGCGTCGCTCGTCCAAACGAAGCCATTCAGACCATGACATCACAAAAAAGAAGGTAACTATTATATTTTGTAAAATGTATTTAAAGCAAAAAAAAAATGTTCTACACTTTTGATTCATAGGTAACCTCAAGTCCTCGTGAAAGCTGTTGTGCAAGGTGTGGTGAGTTGGTACAAGAATGTGAACGACTGAAACAATCAAACGAAGAACTGAAAAAGAAGGAACATGATTTTCAACAACTCAAGTCTCAGTTGGACTACCAGAAGACAACAAGCACCACACAGAGACAGGAGAGGGAGAGAGAGGCTGCTGAACTTAGAGAGCTCATAACAAATACAAAGACCAAGATTGGAGAGCTACAGAGCACAATGTGGGTGATCGAGGAGAAATTTGCAGCCTACAACATGGCATGTAAAGGCTACGAACAAACTTCTCAACTTCTCAAGCAAGTACAACATTCAATGGGCCATGTTGCATCACAGAGTGCTCTTAACACAGAGAGTAGAAGCTTTGATCAAAGAGTAGAAACAACCCCCCAACATCCAGTTGGTTTTACACCATTCATAGCAAGCACAGATACCAGTGACATGGAAGCATCACCACCACAAGAGGACTTACAGTATACAGCTCAAATCAACAGCAGGACCGCTACTGTGTACCAATCAATGAGAAATGGGCCACTACACTACAAACAGAAATCAGAGTCAGATCTTTTGGACGAGAAATCGCTGGATTCTGTCTTTGGACGTACAACTAGTCAACCGACAATTAGAGAACACATTATAGAAACCCATCCTAGACAGTCCTCAGTCCCACCTCTTCAGGCGCCCCATCGTACCAGTAGTGTTAGTGGGTCGGATCTGAGCAGAGAGCAATACAGCAGAAGCCAACAGAGGCTCTACAGTGGAACACTCTACCCCAGATCAACCACAGAGAGCCAAGCAGCTACACCAAACCAATACTACTCCTCAGAGAGTGACATGCCCTACAACCCTAGTGACACACCTTCAAGTCATTTCCAGCCTGCTGTACAAGAAACTACAGAGGAGACTAAACCACCACCTACCAAACCTAAACCACTGACAAAGGAGAAGCCATCAGTGGAGACAACACATGATCTCTCTGTTGATAGTTCCCCTGCTGATCAACAGGCATCTCAACAATCCACCGTGTCAGCAGAATTGCAGAGCAAATTAACAGCTAGACTTATAAAAATACGTGCTGACTCATGACAGCTGATATAACAACACAGAACATGTATCAATATACTATACAAGCATATGGTATTATGTTCTTACCCACTAACATGCCTGTTGCTTTGTTTACCACAACAGATACTTCATTCAATGTACCATGAAACATTGAATAGTATATTGTGATTCCTTCAAAGACAAATACACACCTGGTTTTGATTGTGTTGAGATGAGAATGTGTGATTGAGTGTTGATACTGTAGGTTGTATGTTAGTTCCCCCATGCCTCTGGGTATGCTGTTCAGAAGATTGGCTATGTACAGTCTGACTCTGGGAACTGTTGACAGGTTGAGAGAACAGCTCCAGGGAGCTCACGACATCACTCCCTCCAAACAGGGATGCCTGACTCAGTTGAGACTCCTCTGCACAGCTCAAACCCTCATTTGGGTTACTGCAGAAGAGGTCAAAGGTCAATTGTTTAATAGTGCTTGTGCTTTACTTATATACGTACACAAGTGGTCTCACCTTGAGTCAGTGTAGAGAGAAGCAGGAGAGACCTTATTCGTAGCAAGCATCCTAAGATTTTCCCTCTATCCTCTATGAATATAGATGGAAATTATGAATATCTTTATGTTAAACAATGCATGATGTATATAGCATGATATTGTATATAGAATACAGGCATGCCTTGTTAGTTTGAATGCCGTATGTAATAACTTTAAAAGTACCTTTCCTTGTTCTTCTCCACTGCTAGCTCCACATCCTAGATCCAAGAAGAGAACCACATTGGGATCACTATGGTAACGGTCGAGCTGGTTCAACTTGTACGCATGCGCACTATATTTTCAAATGTCAGAGCGGTTCAGAACGAGACGTCCAGCTTTTTAGCTGCCAGAGAGGCCAGAAGATCAAGATTTCTAGAAGAACACTGGCAGACACCAGAACCATAACGAGCAACATGCTTAATGGGCCGAGATTGAAGGTGTACAGAAAGAGCAACAAGCCCAGAGACACCAGGTTCAAGAATTATTCCGGGTTAGTAGGAAGAAAGGAAACAGGACTGGTGAGAGTTTCTCGCCAATGTATAGCAGAGTAAGTTCTTGTTACCATATACTCATGAACATCGGGTTACTATAGTACCATATGCTATTGTCCAGCACCTCACCTGAAACACTGAGCCCTTTTTCCTCTCTTCTACAAGATGCCAAGCGAAGGTACACAACCTTATCTACTCTTAAACTTTTATATTGAAATCAATAGTTTTATTCAATGTAGACCACTTTCACCACTGAACTGTAAGCTCCACCAACCGCTCTTCTCACCATCAGACATCAACTCCACATGCCCCACAACAGGCGACACTTCACTCGACAGCCTCACCGACTCTCACACCCCTCTCCTCAAACACAGGACTCATGTTGACAAGATCAAGTTGATTCTGTCCACTAGCAATCCTCCCTCTGAGAGCAGCCACTCTCCATTTAGCACTCACTCCCTCACTAGTTCTTGTCTCCTCCATGCCGTGGGTGAGAGAGAGGAGAAACGAGTGTCCACGTCGTCTTCAATAGCATCTAGCTGTCAGTCGTTCTCACCTCTTGTTTTGATCACACCTTGCGAGCGTCGCTTTAAGGCTAGTATTGAGAGACCTCTCCCTCGTCCATCACTGAGCAGCCTGTGTGAGTCCTTCGCAGAGTGCAGTATCAACAGCCATCAATCTCAACACACTCCGTAAGTGTGCACCCAACAATAGAGCAAGCTTGTGTAATTTACTGTATTGTGTATTTGTTGTTTTGTTTCTTAAATTCTGACAGTTTAACTTCTACTCTGCCATCAGTTGTCTCCAGTCCTCTTCTAGTAAGTGTTTGAGTGTGTGGTTATTGTACGATTCACTTATTTATTGTAATGTATGTGTGTCTTTTTCATACACTCCACAGCGCTACCTCTCTCCAGCTCACTCGCTCTGTATCAGTGAGAGGGAGAAGATCCTCTCACTCTGTGAGCAGGATGCAGCGATACCTTTAGAAGACCTCTTCAGTGACAGGTAATGTGTGCAGACACACATAGAGACAGTATTTCCCTCTAACCTAGTCAAATTTGACGTTATAGAATGATCTCAACTCTCACCAAGCTGGGCGAAGGGACATTTGCTGAAGTGTTTGGAGCCCAGGATGAGGAGGACAACAAATTAGCAATGAAGGTATGCACATTTGCAGAAACATTAGTGATCTTGTTTACATTGACTCTGTGACCACACTAGATCATTCCGATCGAGGGAGAGTTCCCCTACAACGGAGAGAGGCAGGGTACATTTCACGACATCCTGCCAGAGATGGTTGTGTCCCAGGAGTTGAGCTTATTGGGCAGCAACATCAACACAGACTGTGAGAATTTCACTGCAAATTTTCTTCAGATCCATAGGTACTCATGCAGTATTATTTTTGATGAATGGAAGACTATGCTTTGTTTATACTATGTATAGAATGAGTCTTTGCTGTGGTAAGTTTCCACAGTACCTCCTTGACACTTGGGACACTTATGACAAGAAGCATTGCTCAGAAAATGATAGGCCAGGTTGGTTCTTCAACTACCACATATCTGTTGATAGAAAATGTTTCTAATGTGTTGTATTCATGTGTTACCTACAGACATCTTCCCTGATGATCAGCTGTATATCGTCTTTATTGCCAAAGATGCTGGTAAACCTCTGGAAGAATTTGTGGTATGAAAAAGAGATATGTACCAATACTGACTATCCAATTTTAAATCTGCTACACATTTGCTAATAGTTCAACTCGCTGGATGAGGCTAGCAGTGTCTTGAAGCAGTTAGCTGCTACTTTGGCTGTGGCAGAAGCTGTGAGTACTAGCTGTCCTACCATTTGCAATTCTTTCTTTAGTCATACAAGTATTACGTTGTGTTTCAGGCTCTAGAGTTTGAACATCGTGACCTCCATCAAGGCAACATTCTGGTACAGCCAACTCTAGAGGAGAGGGTCTATTTCAGACTGGATGGTGTCGACATCTCTGTCGAGACTCACGGTGTGCTGATAACCGTTGTTGATTACAGTCTTTCTAGAATATGTCAAGGTACGTACATATACACAGATCATTAAACTTTAGAATACTTTGCTATTGTAATATTGTTGACTGTGTATTTTGTATGTGTGTAGCCTCTTGTGTGTCATATAATGACCTCAACAAGTTGGGTTGGCTGTTTGAAGCCAAAGGAGATCTGCAGTTTGACCTCTACAGAGAGATGAGAGATGTTACAAAGTAAGCAGAAACCTCATCAGTAGGGGAAAAAAACTTTATGGGAATTTATGGAATTTCTGTGGTTCTTTTGTGTAGAATGGACTGGAAAGAGTATTGCCCTTACACCAATGTTCTTTGGCTGAATTATGTACTAACTGAAGTCAGCCAAAAGCTCGGCAATAGTAAATCATCTAGAGCTCACTTTAGAGCACTGAGAAAAGACTTTCTAGATGAAAACTCCACATCAAAGGATGTACTGAACTACTTGTCATTAGGTGTCAGGTAAAACACAGCTGTACAGCTACTTTTTTTGTCTCATCTGTTTTTTTAAATTGTTTGTACCACATACTTGTATTTTTTTATCATAATTTTATTATTGAGCACATGTACTGTATGAAAAAGTTTACACTCAGAAATCCATGAGTTATTTCTTCTTCTTTTTTCTTTTGGGTTGACACTTTTTTGAGTTCTCATTCCTGTCCAAAACAATGTGTATGCATCATTGATGGTTTGTATATATCACGGTGACAGCAGTTACTATCAGCATTGGTCATGCACCAAGGTCAATATTATCTGCTTACTTTCTTTTCCGAGAATGCTTCTTTGAGTCAGCCAAACCCGGTGGCTTCTTTTCAGGACAATCTCTCCTTTTGTGTTCTAGTGACCCACAGATGTGGCAGCCTATGGGAGGATTCCTACACATGCACATAACAACACAATCACTCCAGACACTAGCTAGCAATAAGCAGCTGCAGGCTTACACAGCTCCACATGTGTGTGCAGGAAGCTCACAGCTGTTGCAAGTACTACAATGAGTACGACCTGCATGATATGAGGAGATGAAACTCTACAACTGAAATGCACCATCTCAATATTTTTTTTTCATCTCACTTTACCTGGCTTCACACATATGCCACACATATCACAATGCCTGTACTGTCTTCCATCCTGGAGGAGTGCACACATACAAAAGGAATGACTCGTGCAGTGCCTATACAGTAGATCACATGCTTCACACTTACTTTGGATGTGCAACAGTTACACTTGGAGCAATGTGAATTATTTCTCGCAACGTATCTATTACAAACATCGCACAGTCGATATCCTTCAATCGTAGGGAGTCTCAGCCCGGGTGGAGAGAGGTTAGTGAATACCCTCACAGGAGACGGCTTAGACTTCTTCCTGTCAACACCAAAATGTTTGTGGTTCTCGTAGGTGACCTGGTAGTCCATCATCCACAGCGAGGGGAGGGCAGTCAAAACATGAGACTCGTTGAAGTAGGGGAAAACCAAAAATGTAGTCACTTCTAAAACAAAGACACAACACACACAGCAAACAATGGGACATACACATGAGCACACATACATGTAAACTGATGCACATGTGCATGGGTATATACCTTTATCTGCCATAGTCCAGAGTTTCCTAATGCTGTGAGCAAGCACATCTGCCAGTCCTCCAAATGGTGGGTCAATAACAATAGCCGCTCTCTCCTCATCACTCAATGAGAGAAAGTCTTGGCACACTGCCTCACCAGAAGGAGAGTAGAAGAAGCTGTTGAACATGTTGTAACGTTGGTACTGCTCACTGGAGTAGAACTGTGCCTGAGAAGGAGAATTGTGAAATTGTCAACCACAACAATAATCAGTGTCCACCCACACAAACACTCACATACATATCGATGATCAATATCAAGAAGCAGGCTCTTTACACCAGAGGTTTTTAGCAGGACTTCGTGAAGCCTAGTCATTAAACAAAGCATTCAGTAGCTCTCCAAATTAATCTTACAATTATACCTTGGTGTGCCTATGCACACAACTCGAGAGAAATTAAGTCGCTGTATTTCTGAACACAAAAACTTAACAGTGGAATCAGAAAAGTAGAATTGCTGAAAGATGTAAAGCAACATGCAGTCATTATAGCATAGATATAATGCTGCCAACATACAGGTAACCTTCTTACTGCTTGGTGTTTCTTGTTGCTAGCTGGAGTGACCAATCTGGAGGGCTCTGATAGCTCCATGTCTGACACATCATTACGTACACCATGGTCTTTATGCCCATCAAGCTGGGACTCTAACAGGAGCACACCACACTGAGGACAGTGGTAGCGCTCCACTGGAGGCAGAGATCTAATACCAGCACACTCTAAATGAATCCTTTCACAGTTAATGAGTGTCTGAGTCTCTTGAAATTCACTCTTCCACCTACAAGAAGGCAAGTTAACTTTGTCAAAAGTCCAATCAAAACAGATGATTCTGACTGTGATGATATTTACACAAAACTATGTTGGTGCATTGGTCATAGTCTAGATCTAAGACCTGACACTAACCTCTCTTGTTTCTCTTCTGTTATTCGTTCATCAGCCCAGTGAAAGAATGAACAGCCTTTTCTGTCTCGATGGACAGCACAAGCAAAGAATTTCCTTGGCTCTCTATCAGGATAGTATCTCTCAAAGAGCAGAGTAGGACCTATGATAATTTGGGAGGGGATGAGATTGTTCATGTCTACTTCAGCTAACAGACTCACCATGAGGACAATAAGGTACTTTCACATCTAGGTCATCCACTGACAAAGGGTCAACTCCAAATCGGTGGGGATACGACATGATTTGCAGTGATAGCAGTATTTGTTTCTTGTGTCTGCTGTCTGGTCTTCAATGTTCAAATAATTTGTGTACTCTGATTTGTGTGCTGTTAGTCCACGTGGGTGGGTGTGGTTAGCAATAGAAAATGTGACCAATCAGTTTTCAACTTTTGATCACATGATTAGAAATTCAAAATCTGGCGCAAACAACTCAAGATTGTTTCAAGAGAAGCACGCACAGAGAAAAGTAATGTCCACAGTTCAAGATATCCAACCTCCCATCCCTCGTGAAGGTGGAGTGAAGCGTAAACATGCTGCAGACCGTATATTTGAGACTGGTAAAGAGAATCTTGGCCGAATTAGCGGAGCGAAAAAAGCCAAGATAGAGAGACACCCTCAAACGCCAGTCAAAGTAGGCTTGACTGTTATTTGTACCTTGCCATGTGATAATTTAATGGTTCTTACAATTTACAAACGGACAATTATAAAAGCAACCAAAATTTAAGGCATAGAGAGCTCAGGCACCACCTTGTAATAAATAATTTATTTTGAAAATCTTTTTAATTATGAAAGGCTTTGAATTCCTTGCCAATCTGACACACCTGCCAAAGTGCTGTACATTTATAAATACCTGAGCTATGTGCATATTAGTCTATCCAGCTAGACCCTCCTCCTTATAGACTATGTCCATATGTACATGTAGCCTCCCCGTCGTATTGATCGTGAAATAAATGCCATTCAAGCTCAAATTGACCTCGAGCACAAGATCCGAGATGGTGCTGCAAAGTTACTGCAAGTTAGCAAGAGCAACTGGCAGTCCATGGAAGCCTCCAAGGGACTGTTTGTGTCCAATGCCAAGGTCATTGCCCTCATGAGAGAGCTACAACAGAGGCAAGCTAAAACTGGCACAAGGACAAAAAAGAATACCAGGTTTGAGTAAAGTTTATCATAGATTGAGTGATTCATAAATTGACTGACCTACTTTTCTTTTATCTTGGCAGTGATTTCAAGCCATGCAAAGCTAAAATTGCCATTTCAGGTAAGCAGTGACTTATATATGACTTCTTTCATAAGAGTATGTTTCATATTTGCTGTGACTTACTATACCTGTAGAAATTCGTATTCCTCTTGAATGGCGTGAATTTGAAAACACCAAAACCAAGCCAGGTACATTTATTGCACATTATTGACATGGAATCTCTCTCTCCGTTACTGGACAATCTACTATTGAACAGATTCCAACGCTCGTTATGGTGTGTTTTGTCTGTTCAAGATGGGCAACCAGGTGATGGACACACCCTCCCTGGTCGAGGTAGACAGGACAACAATGGACATCATCTTCAGAGACATCGTGCTATTGTAAGTCAGAGCACATAATGTACCTTATCACAGCTTTTATGATAGGGGCATTGATTCCCTCTCCCCCTTCTTGTGTACAGTCCCAACAAAGTGGACCCCACGTTCAACCTTGAGATAGAGGTCTACTGCTCTGTTCCAACTGAAGAGCACTCCAGCAAGGTGTCCACACCAATAAAGATGTTCAAAAAGTTCAGATCAAAGGTTTGCTGGATTCATCACCATGATACGTAGTGTCACTTCAGTGTGCAGTGCTGAGCCATGATTTTTTTCCTTTCCCTTGTCTTCTCTCTAGGAAAAGAGCGATGAATCACCAGCCCCTGGCACAATCCATCCCGTCCCTTCCTCACCCTTTGCACCTCAACTCCCAACAATCACACCTTCTCATCGATTTGCTCTGGCCGGCTACACCAGTCTCTCTCTCAAAGACATCTCCATCTCATGCAGGTACTACAGCATGCACACACAACTATTATACCCATACATCGCCGACATACCTACACCTGTATGCTCAGGACATACCCCCTGAAGAGAGGTGCTGTGGGTGCTAGTGGTACAGCCACTACTGGGGGTAAGGAAGAGCTCCTCCTGCCATTGTGGGGACAGATTTGCTGTAAGCTGATGGCCCAACCTGACTGTGCCACTGATCCACGACTCACTGGATTTGTAAATGTGCAGGTACACGTACTAAACATTGCAATGCTTAAGCTATGTGTCTGTTTGTAACTTATAATGCACTGCTGACTCTGTGCAGAGGATGATTGGTGGTCTTCCTGACTGGACCCGTCTCTGGTGTATAGTTCGACAGCACCACCTTAGGTGTTGGAGCTCCCCTGAAGACGTTGGCAAGAAGATGCCAGTGCAACACATTGAGCTCACCAAGGTGTGTGTGTGTGTGTACATGAGCCAATTTGTTTGATGCTGAAAATATTTTTCATTCCTTCTTTTATTTGACAGACCATGAGTGTTGAGCTGGCTCCCAGACTGACCATGCGTCGACCCAATGCTCTGTTGGTCCGTGATGGAAAGACAGAGATGTTCTTTGCCTTTGAGTCAAAAGAGGAACAGACCCAATGGATGAACACAATCAGACAGGTATAGGGAATTGAAACAACCAGGGATATTGTAACTAATGTAGGCTATAACATCCATTAAAAAATAATGTTGTGTTTCACTGCAAGTATATAGTTCGGACTGCTGAATCAGTACTGATGTATTTGTTGTCCCATTCTCTAGGCCATATTGGATATGAATGTGTGGCAATCATCATGTGAGTTCACCATTCCTACTCCTCAGAGTAAGTTCTATGTTGAGTCACCCACCAAGCTATCATCGTGGAATGACCCTGTGTCTGACGACAAGCAGGGTGCAAGTGAGACACTCCTCTAAATATCATCAATGAATGAATAGTATAATGCTAGACTGTACATGTACTGTAATTTTTTTGTCATTTGCTGTTATACCCAATGGTCTATATAGTTAGTAAACTGCATAGCCATAGTCCTCGTTTCAGGTCATACTTTTTATTTGAATGATATACTATTGTAGTACAATCCAACAAGAATATTGATGCAACAACACACTCATCCAAATACAAAAAGACATTAATAGCACCAAAGTATGTTTGTTTAACTACAACACTCAATTGTCCAGTGTAGAATATTAGTTTTCAATTCCTCTGTATCTTTGTGGATAGCACGAGCACATAAAGACACACCTGCACAGACGTGTATTTTGACATGTATTCTTCTTGCACGATAAGAAGCACACAGTGCAAAACACTCCAGTTACTGTCATGGCCACTAGTGTCAAGAAGAGGAGGACACCAAACACCCACCATCTTTGTCCAATATTGGTAGTGACATGGATCTTGGGAATATCTTTTGTAAGATAATCTTCAGGTGGTGGGTCAGTCACATTTAATTGACATTAGGTACATACATGTGCTTGACTCTAGCTCAGTGAATATGTTAGAGTAATACATACAGACCGGTTTTATTCCTGATGTTGTTTTTGTCTCAATGGGGTTGTAATCATACTGAGTGAGATTCACATTAATACTAAGGTTGACCATCGGACCATGAAAGCAAAGGTAGTAGTAGTGAGGTTCAGACACATTATGAGGAGTTGTACACGAACTATCCTCACAATATTTATCTGAATCTGGATCTGGAAAATTCCATTTTCCATCTATGGGATAATTTGGATCTGAATCTGAACACTCCCCTAACTTGATATTGTAGTCAGTAGGTTTCAAAAGTTTCACCTTAAGGGATGAATTTTCTACTAGTTTTACAAGTAGTAAAAATTTAAAAAAAATAAGCAGTGTAGGAATGGGCAGTGCATTAAAAAGTATTCGAACAAGGAATGGTCCCAATTTCGGCACATGGCTACTTCATTTTCATTTTTATCCCTCATGCATAGCTATTATTGTCATACTAAATGGTTCAAAGAATGATCTGTACTTAAATAGCTATCAGTAGTATCACATTAATTTTTATCACATGGTTCAAATTCCTGCCAATCTTATCACTTGGCTAAAAAGTGGAATAAAGTATAGCATGCAGGATTGGATTAATACCAGCCAAGACTTGGGCACAAAAATGAAGTAGTCATGTGCCGAAATTGGGACCATTCCTTGTTCGAATACTTTTTAATGCACTGCCCATTCCTACACTGCTTATTTTTTTTAAATTTTTACTACTTGTTCATTCACTTTTTTCAACACTACAGTGAAGAGACTATCAGAGACTGGTTAGTCCCTATAAAAAGCTTGAGTTATCTGAGAAAACAGCTACATTGGCTGCTAGAGCAGCTTATGCGCATGCGCGTTTAATGCCACGTGGATGACCTTTGAACTCTACCTAAAAGAAGATGGCTACATTGAAGTACATGAATTTATACTCTAAGTTTCAAAGCTTTCTAGTTTTTGTTTAGGCTTATTTATGATGAAAACGAGTATCAAGGAATGTAGTACCTATGAAAAGGAGTTACTTTGTGCTGTCAAAGTTGGCTCAACACTTTCTGGTTCTCTGGAAATGCTTTTCAAGTAAGTCAGTTAGGAAGTACGTAAGTACGTACGTAAGTTAGATGAACAAAAATGGCACTATTGTGGCTTCCCACTAGCGCTCTTTACGAGTGCTGAGAAAAGGTTCTGTGAGTTTTAGGCCTTGCATACAATTGGTAATGTGTTAGTGAGAGACAGTGAGCAAGTTTGAAGACTCAATTTTGTTTTGTTAGATTTTTATGATCATAAACATTTTGTATTGTGCCTATGGGATATTCGGCCCATTCCTACTATACGTACTACCGTACGTATGATAAATAGTTTAAGCTGAGTATCTTCAGGCCAGTAAGAGTATTCCAATATCCGAATCCTGGTAAGGGTTACTTGGATTATGGTCTAGAGATAACTCAGCAGATTCCTTGGTTGTAACATTGGAGCGTTTACCTCGAGCGAAAATGCTAACGCCAGGTATAGGATCAATATCAGATATACAAATTTCGTTTCTCAAGAGGTTGGTGCGAGGTAGAAATTGGTTTAAGTTCACAACTTGAAAAGCAGCTTTTGGTATATCATGCCCGGTCATTTGAAGCTCTACTTCAGATGCAACTACTGCCAGAAGAAGTGTCAAACTTACAGTGGCTAAGAGGGACAGGACAACTGTTGCTATGCATGTCCACCAAAAGTGTTTACCTGTAGGTCATGCATTTCATATACAAATTTAATATGGCTCATGCACAATTGGCAAGAATCACAATAGAAGAGCAAACCATCATGCAGCTGAGTAAACTGTACAACAATACTTCCTACTTAATATGACATTGTGGTGATCTTCTAGTAACTCATCAACATGCTTGCATGTGACAATTTTTTGTAGCATGAAATAATTAGTTGAAATGCTGATGTGGCTATACATGATCATACCCAGGCTTTGATCTTACACTAATGAGGCTAACTATACTAAATGGTTGGACTAAATCCACGGTTCTGTTTAACAAGAGTGCATCACTTTATACATACCGTTTCCACCTGGAATGTGCAGTAGAATTTGTAAAATCTTAGTGGTGGTGGTGGTGGTGGTGATTGTGGTGGTTGTTCGGCAACTGCAGGTGGAGGTGGAGGTACAATTATTGCTCCATAATTGGGTGGGACATTAGCTCCATCTTGTTGATCTTGCTGATCATGAGGTTGAGGATTGGGCTGATTACCATCTGGTGGGACACTGGTGTGGTGGATGGGGCATCCTAGCATAATACTTTTATCTGGCAGCTGCCTTTCTCTTCAGATCATATTATGCTGCCCCCATACAGTGGATGCACCATTAACACTCATGCACAAGCAGTGACACATTAATTTTAGGATTCTGTTTGAGTCCTCACAGTTCTATAACATATAATATTATACACACACCCTACCACTGATAATAAACACGCATAATTAATAATGATTATTAATTATCAATATCTTCGTACTGAAATCGTTCATAGCATGAACATACACAGATATGCCTGCACATATTTTTATTGCGATATTCCTCCTTTTCGGTGTATGATAAACAGCATTGAACAAACAACACTCCAGTAACTATCATAGCTACCAGTGTCAAGAAGAGGAGCACACCAAACACCCACCACCTTTGCCCAATTATAGTAGTGACACTGATCATGGAGAGTGTATCATTTGTAAGATAATCTTCGGATGGTGTACCAGTTATGTTTGATATCAAGTACATACACGTGCTTGACTTGTGATGTAGCTCAGTGAATATATTGGAGTATGACATACAGCATGGTTTGTTTTCCTCTGTACTGCAGAGTTTCTCTGTATAGTTATCAATTGTATCTTTTGTAATGGCATATGTCTTTATTGTAAAGTTGTATACATCTGCTTGTACTTGGTTTTTAAAGCAAAGGTAGTAATACTGAAATTCAGTCACATTTGTAGATACAACACATGTACTGTTCATACAGGATGCTGCCTGCAACTCCCATTTTTCAACCAGTTCCTTTTTATTTGGTTCTAGACATTTTTTGAACATACCAATTATTTGTTTTGGGCTCTTCAAAAGACTCACTGTAACCCTATTATTGGATCTCATGGTTAGATGAAGTTCAAACTGTGTTTTTTCAGGCCAGTTGAAAAGCAAACCATGAAATTCGCCAGTTAATGGAGGACTTGAGATAGACTGTGGCATAGTTGTGTCCAAGCTTCCATTTGTAAAGCATTTTTTCTGAGCAAGTGACACAGTGATGTTCTGCATAGGATTATTATCGGTTACACAAATTTCCTTTGACAAGAGATTGATGTGGGGTAAAATCTGATTTAGGTTCACTACTTGAAAGGCAGCCGTTGGTATATGAAAACCATGTTCAAAATGTTTTTCTTTCCCTACTGTTGTCAGAAGAATGGCCAATAGTCCAATGGATGCAATAACACAGAAGGGAATACCAAATTTGCAAATACATTGGTTGCGGCACTTCCCTGTAAAAGTATAGTAGATATAATATTTTTTTAGTACAATATACCAGCACTACAGCAGGACAATGCATGCATGCATGCATGGGTTGTCACATGATGATGTGTACACATCCTTCAGAAGTTGCTTAGGGAAAGTGCAGGATATGTGACATACCCTTTTTAGGAATGCAATTGAATGAGTGTTCCACAGATTGTCGATGTCCTTCCTCTTTGGGTTGCTCTGCAACATTAGTTTTGCGAGTAGTAGCATCAGGTCGAGTTTCAATACGTGACTCAATTATTTGAAAAGAATGATTTTCTGGCTCATACATTTTAGAACTGCTGGGCCTGATAGTAGTTTATACCAATATTAAATAGCACTCCAAAATAAGACCAGTGAAAACAGCTAGACAGCGATTATGTAAGCAAAAATAAATAAATTAGGTATCATGCACACTTACGATACGTGTCGGGGATCCCCTCTTTTGGGGTTGTACGACATTTAACTTAAAAGCTACTTATCAGCGTTATAGAAATATGGCAAGTTGCCAGAGCCAACACACAGCACTGCATCACAGCTCTTCTCATAGACACCTCAGCGCGAGCCCTCTGTGCCTCTGTAGTGCGTGCATGGCATGCCATGCCATGCCGGCCTGGCCCGTGGGCCCGCTGGCCACCCCCGGGCCCGGCCCCATTCGTTCGCGGCGCCGGTCCCCCCTTAGTACAGTCTCGCTTGCCAGACTTTCCGCTAGCGAGACCAACCCCCCCTAGCTATAGCCTTAGCCTCATTCCTAACTCTGATCCTATTTGAAGGGGGTACCCAAAATACTGATATTTTGGGGTCTGGCCTTCGCGATTTCCAAAGAATTTCTGAAACGAAAGGAACGAAGAACGTACGTAGAACTACGTAAGTTACTTCGGGTAAAATCAAGTTATATTGTACAGTCAGAGTTGGCCTAGATTGCAATGCCTTAAAGTGCGAGCAAACAAAATCTAGGCCGCTTTGAAACTCGGTATATGTAACCATCCTGCGCGATAGGTAAAGGTCGTCACGACTACGTGTTTGCGCGCGCATGCGCATATCTACTTTTTAGACTTACCAGACCAGTCTCAGGCTCTGATAGTCTCCATTCCTACACTGCTCATTTTACTACTTGTCATGCATTCACTTTTTAACACTAAAGTGTTCAATTGCGGCAAGTGATGTCTCATTGCTAACAACATAATATCATAAACCATCTCTCAGTAAATAGAAACTACTATTTCATGACACATTCAGACTCAAAATTTAAGTGAAAGTTTCTTATTGGGCCTTGAAAACAAAAATAGTAGTAGAGTGATTCAATTATCCTAGCCTCAGACATGGGTATGAGACAAAGAGTCAATTGTTGGCAGCACAGTGTTATTACAACCGTAATGAAACATGCAATGAATTTCATAAATATTATGATGAATGTAATTTCTTTCCAACTTGTAATTACTTGACTTTGTGATGTGTACGTGGCTTAGTCAGTCTACACAGACAAATAAACAACAGTAAAAAGTGTATGCCTAGTTTCCAATGGTTCATATTCAATATAATCAGGGTGGGTAGTATGAGCATATACATGCAAATATGACTGTGCTGCAAAGTTACTGCAAGTTAGCAAGAGCAACTGGCAGTCCATGGAAGCCTCCAAGGGACTGTTTGTCTGCAAATTATGCCAAGATCATTGCACTCATGAGAGAGTTGCAACAGAGGCAGGCCAAAACTGGCACAAGGACAAAAAAGAATACCAGGTTTGAGTAAAGTTTATCATAAATTGAGTGATTCATAATTGACTGACCTACTTTTTCTTTTATCTTGGCAGTGATTTCAAACCATACAAGGCTAAAATTGCCATTTCAGGTAAGCAGTGATTTATTTTATAATAGTATCANTGCTTAGGGAAAGTGCAGGATATGTGACATACCCTTTTTAGGAATGCAATTGAATGAGTGTTCCACAGATTGTCGATGTCCTTCCTCTTTGGGTTGCTCTGCAACATTAGTTTTGCGAGTAGTAGCATCAGGTCGAGTTTCAATACGTGACTCAATTATTTGAAAAGAATGATTTTCTGGCTCATACATTTTAGAACTGCTGGGCCTGATAGTAGTTTATACCAATATTAAATAGCACTCCAAAATAAGACCAGTGAAAACAGCTAGACAGCGATTATGTAAGCAAAAATAAATAAATTAGGTATCATGCACACTTACGATACGTGTCGGGGATCCCCTCTTTTGGGGTTGTACGACATTTAACTTAAAAGCTACTTATCAGCGTTATAGAAATATGGCAAGTTGCCAGAGCCAACACACAGCACTGCATCACAGCTCTTCTCATAGACACCTCAGCGCGAGCCCTCTGTGCCTCTGTAGTGCGTGCATGGCATGCCATGCCATGCCGGCCTGGCCCGTGGGCCCGCTGGCCACCCCCGGGCCCGGCCCCATTCGTTCGCGGCGCCGGTCCCCCCTTAGTACAGTCTCGCTTGCCAGACTTTCCGCTAGCGAGACCAACCCCCCCTAGCTATAGCCTTAGCCTCATTCCTAACTCTGATCCTATTTGAAGGGGGTACCCAAAATACTGATATTTTGGGGTCTGGCCTTCGCGATTTCCAAAGAATTTCTGAAACGAAAGGAACGAAGAACGTACGTAGAACTACGTAAGTTACTTCGGGTAAAATCAAGTTATATTGTACAGTCAGAGTTGGCCTAGATTGCAATGCCTTAAAGTGCGAGCAAACAAAATCTAGGCCGCTTTGAAACTCGGTATATGTAACCATCCTGCGCGATAGGTAAAGGTCGTCACGACTACGTGTTTGCGCGCGCATGCGCATATCTACTTTTTAGACTTACCAGACCAGTCTCAGGCTCTGATAGTCTCCATTCCTACACTGCTCATTTTACTACTTGTCATGCATTCACTTTTTAACACTAAAGTGTTCAATTGCGGCAAGTGATGTCTCATTGCTAACAACATAATATCATAAACCATCTCTCAGTAAATAGAAACTACTATTTCATGACACATTCAGACTCAAAATTTAAGTGAAAGTTTCTTATTGGGCCTTGAAAACAAAAATAGTAGTAGAGTGATTCAATTATCCTAGCCTCAGACATGGGTATGAGACAAAGAGTCAATTGTTGGCAGCACAGTGTTATTACAACCGTAATGAAACATGCAATGAATTTCATAAATATTATGATGAATGTAATTTCTTTCCAACTTGTAATTACTTGACTTTGTGATGTGTACGTGGCTTAGTCAGTCTACACAGACAAATAAACAACAGTAAAAAGTGTATGCCTAGTTTCCAATGGTTCATATTCAATATAATCAGGGTGGGTAGTATGAGCATATACATGCAAATATGACTGTGCTGCAAAGTTACTGCAAGTTAGCAAGAGCAACTGGCAGTCCATGGAAGCCTCCAAGGGACTGTTTGTCTGCAAATTATGCCAAGATCATTGCACTCATGAGAGAGTTGCAACAGAGGCAGGCCAAAACTGGCACAAGGACAAAAAAGAATACCAGGTTTGAGTAAAGTTTATCATAAATTGAGTGATTCATAATTGACTGACCTACTTTTTCTTTTATCTTGGCAGTGATTTCAAACCATACAAGGCTAAAATTGCCATTTCAGGTAAGCAGTGATTTATTTTATAATAGTATCAGTATGTTTCATGTTTTGCTGTGACTTACTATATAATGCCTGGAGAAATTCGTATTCCTCTTGAATGGCGTGAATTTGAAAACACCAAAACTAAGCCAGGTACCTTTAAATTATTGCACATTATTGACATGGAATCTCTCTCTGTTATTGGACAATCTACTATTAAACAGATTCTAAGTTCCAATGGCTACGCTCGCTATGGTGTGTTTTGTCTGTTCAAGATGGGCAACCAGGTGATGCCCATGGACACGCCCTCCCTGGTCGAGGTGGACAGGACTACAATGGACATCATCTTCAGAGACATTGTGCTATTGTATGTCAGAGCACATAGTGTACCTTATCACAGCTTTTATGATAGGGGGAATTGATTCCCTCTCCCCCTTCTTGTGTAGTCCCAACAAAGTGGACCCCACATTCAACCTTGAGATAGAAGTCTATTGCTCTGTTCCAACTGAAGAGCACACCAGCAAGGTGTCCACACCAATAAAGATGCTCAAAAAGTTGAGATCAAAGGTTTGTTTGATTCATCACCATGATAGTATCACTTCAGTATGCTGAGCCATGATTTTTTGTCTTCTCTCTAGGAAATGAGTGATGAATCACCAGCCCCTGGGCACAATCCTCACCCTTTAATTTGCACTACTTGTAGTGAGACACAACATAAATTGTTTCATGGATATATTATAGCTTGCGTAAGCTATAATATTCCTGGTTGTTTCAATTCCCTATACCTGTCTGATTGTGTTCATCCATTGGGTCTGTTCCTCTTTTGACTCAAAGGCAAAGAACATCTCTGTCTTTCCATCGCGGACCAACAGAGCATTGGGTCGACGTATGGGCTCGAGTGCACACACACAGACACACACATGCACACACCCACACACCTTGCTGAGCTCAATGTGTTGCACTGGCATCTTCTTGCCAACGTCTTCAGGGGAGCTCCAACACCTAAGGTGGTGCTGTCGAACTATACACCAGAGGCGGGTCCAGTCAGGAAGACCACCAATCATCCTCTGCACTGAGTCAGCAGTGCATTATAAGTTACAAACATACACATCTATAGCTATAAGCATTGCAATGTTTAGTATGTGTACCTGCACATTAACAAATCCAGTGAGCCGTGGATCAGTGGCACAGTCAGGTTGGGCCATCAGCTTGCAGAATATCTGTCCCCACAATGGCAGGAGGAGTTCTTCCTTACCCCAGTAGTGGCTATACCACTAGCACCCACAGCACCTCTCTTCAGGGGGTATGTCCTGAGCATACAGGTGTAGGTATGTCAGCAATGCATGGGTAAAATAGTTGTGTGTGCATGCTGTTGTATCTGCATGAGATGGAGATGTCTTTGAGAGAGAGACTGGTATAGTTGGCCAGAGCAAATTGATGAAAAGGTGTGATTGTTGGGAGTTGAGGATGTATTTGTTGTCCCATTCTCTAGGCCATATTGGATATGAATGTGTGGCAATCATCATGTGAGTTCACCATTCCTACCCCTCACAGTAAGTTCTATGTTGAGTCACCCACCAAGCTATCATCGTGGAATGACCCTGTGTCTGACGACAAGCAGGGTGCAAGTGAGACACTCCTCTAAATATCAATGAATGAATAGTATAATGCTATAGACTGTACATGTACTGTAATTTTTTTTTGTCATTTGCTGTTATCCCCAATGGTCTGTATAGTTAGTAAACTGCATAGCCATAGTCCTCATTTCATGTCATACTTTTTATTTGAATGATATACTATTGTAGTAGAATCCAACAAAATATTGATGCAACAACACGCTCAAAATTACAAAAAAAAGTCATACATATATATTCCCAGTACGGTAGTACTGGGTACACAGGAATGGTACAGGTGCCACATTAGCGCAATACAAATATTCACACAGTAGTCATGTGCCGAAATTCAGAGACTTGCCTTGTTTCATTACTTTTTCCGGCACTGCCCATTCCTATACTCTATATTTTTATAAAATTTTTACTACTTGTTAGCATTAGGAAGAGGAGCACACCAAACACCCACCACAATTTGCCCAATCTCTTAGCAACAACACTGATCTTTGGGACATCATAGGTTATTTTCATTGGAGCCAATTGTTTGGTAAATAAGTTCAAACTGTCTTTTCAGGCCTGTCTGATAAGTAGAGGGGAAGTGAGACACTGCTCTATAATGTTATCAAAGTATGCTAGACTAGTACTGTACATATACCTTTGTCATTAATGCTGTTAGACCCAGTGGTCTATGTAGTTAGTAAACTGCATCCTGATAGCCATACAGTCTATATTTAATGTCGCATTTTTTAATATAATATTATAATGTAGCACAATTCAACATAATTAAATAATATTCAACAACACACTCAGATAACAAAAAGTTAATACATCCAGCTGTTCATGGTGATACTTTGACCAATACAAATAATATAATATTATTATTTCTTTTACAACACTCAATCAACCAGTAAATTAGTTTTCAATTTCAATAGCTCTGTATCTTTCTGGATAGCATGAGCACATAAAAACACACTTGCACAGACGTGTATTTTGACATGTATTCTTCGTGCACGATAAGAGGCACACAGTGCAAAACACTCCAGTCACTGTCATGGCCACTAGTGTCAAGAAGAGGAGGACACCAAACACCCACCATCTTTGCCTGATCTTAGTATTGACACTGATCTTGGGGGGATCCTTTTTAAGATAATCTTCCGGTAGTGTGCCAGTTACATTTGTTATTAGGTACATACATGTGCTTGAGTTGTGATGTAGTTCAGTGAATATATTGGAGTAAGACTTGCAACATGGTTTGTTCCCTTTTGTTTCACAAGTGTCACTATGGCTGTAATCATCTTGAATGAGATTCACATCGATACTAAAGTTGACCATTGGACCACCAAAGCAAAGGTAGTAATAGCCAGATTCAGTCACATTATAATCAATAGTACACACTTTATCTTTACACAATTCATTTGAATTTGAAAGTGTCCATTTGTCAGGAGAATCGAAACACTCATCCAGCTTGATATTGTAGTCAGTAGTGTTTAAAAGTCTGACGTGAAGAGGTTCAGGATCATCTCGTAAGTTTATTACCAGTTTAAACTGAGTATCTGCAGACCAGTAGAAGAACAGCCCATGTTTATAATCTCCTTCTTGTATAGGGCCACTTGGAATGGGCACAGTAGATTCTTTGGTACTGTTATTGGAGCATTTATCTCGAGCTAGTGAAACACTAATGCCAGATATAGGATCAGCATCAGATATACAAATTTCGTTTCTCAAGAGGTTGGTGCGAGGTAGAAATTGATTTAAGTTCACAACTTGAAAAGCAGTTTTTGGCATATCATGCTGGTTTATTTGAAGCTTCACTTCAAATGCTACTACTGCCAGAAGAAGAGCGGAAAATACAATGAGTAACAGGGAAAGGATGACCGTTGCGATACATGTCCACCAGAAGTGCTTACCTGTGGGTTATTTTGTACATATTTAATGCACAATCAGCAAGAATTACAATATAGAAGAGCAAACCATATAATGCTTGCAGCTGAGTAAACTATACAACAATGCTTCTTTCTAAATTTGTCGTAATTTTCTAGTTAACTCGTACATGTGACAATTTTTATGCATTGTGAATGACCAATACTGACGGTATCTCAAATAGCAGATTCTAATTCAGTGGACACGTTGCATAAAAACTGTCATATGCACAAGTTACTAAGTGATTCATTTATGCATATATGGTTCTGTCAACCAAGATTCAATAACATAATTATGCAGACTTACTTTTCCCATCTGGAATACAATAAAACTTGTTAAATATGAGTGGCGGTGGCCGTTCTTGTTCGGCAGGTGGTTGTGGTGGTTGTGGTTGTACAATTGCTCCATAATTATTATTAGGTGGGACAACTGGATCATGTGGAGGTTGAGGATCTGGACGATTGCCTTGGACGCTCTCTCTTCCCCTACCCACTGTGATGCTAGTTAAACTTGGTGTTTGTGAATTAATCTCATGATAGGAAAATTGTACTGAATCTTCCATTTCAGAGGTAGATTTACTGAATGATCTACTAAACAGTACACCTAATCAAAATTATTAATACATCAACACAAAGTCATGCATTAATTTTATACTAGAACCATGCATGAGTACAGAAGAATTTGAAAATGAAACAGCTTACCACTTAAATTGGCTTTGCTCTTTGCTGCCATTTGCATTAGTCAATATTTTGCAATTACACTGCAGGCCAAACCATAGATAATCTATGGTGAAACATGCCTCAAAGTTTCGTGCGTTGAGGGGGGCCGGGGGGAGCCCAAACTGCATCCGGCCGGCCGGTACGATAATTTCCAGCACACGTGCACGTGCAATCTGAGACCTCCAGATCAGAATGGCTTTGCGTTGTAGACTGACACATGCTGAGCTTTCACACTTTGATCTCATGGCCCTTTGTAGAACCTCCCTTACATAATATTATATGAAATTAACAGAATTGAATTGTTTTATTTTTATGTCAGACCAAGGTGGCATATGACAAAACACAGCAAAATAAAACAGAGCAAAAATAAAGCAAAATAAAGCAAAACAAAGCAAAACAAAAACTAAATAGAAACAGGACCAAATACACAGCTACAAGAAGTAAGCTGTACATCAAGATCAGTACATTTACAGAAATTTGGTATAATAGTAAAAGTGAAGTTACAACAATACGTGAAGAAGGAAGGGGGGAAAGGAGAGGGCTTTTTTTGTTATATTATGAATAGTCACTACAAAACACAAAAGACAAATATCCAAGTCATACATATAGAACATTAGAACTATACAAAAACAAAATATTGTCATAGAAATAATATACACACACACACAGTAGCATAATTGCTGAAGGAACATAATTATACAATGCAAATTATGTAATGTTCAAATATTAATTAATCAATTGGATCATATTCTAATCGAACCGGATGTAGCAGTTGATAGCACGAACATAGACAGGTATGGTTGTGCACATTTTCCTCCTTTTCTCTATATGATAGCCAACATTGAATACTCAACACTGTGGTCCCTATCAAACTCACTACCATAAAGAAAACGAGCACACAAAACACCCATACCCTTGGCCCAACCTTAGTAGTGACACTGATCTTGGGGACTGTATCATCTGTGAGATAATCTTCAGACAGGGTGCCAGTTACGTTTGTTATTAGGTACATACACCTGCTTGACTTGTGATGTAGTTCAGAAAATATATTTGAGTAAGACAAGCAGCATGGTTTGTTTTCCTGTGTACTGCAGACTTTCTCTGTATTGTTGTCAATTGGCATGTGTGTTGTATTGATGAATGTGTTTATAGTAAAGTTGTACACATCACTTTGTATTTGGTTTTTAAAACAAAGATAGTAATAGTGTGTTTCATTCACAGTACTAGATACAACACATGTACTATTCCTACAGGATGCTTCTTGTAGTGGCCATGTATCAACTAGTTCTGTTTCTTCTGGCTCTAAACATTTTTTAAACATACCAGCTGCACGTTTTGGGCTCTTCAAGAGGCTCACAGTAACTCTGCTATTAGAGCTCATTGATAAGTGAACTTCAAATTGTGTATTTTCAGGCCAGTTGAAAAGCAAACCACGATATTCATGATCACCAGTTAATGGAAGACTTGAAATTGTGAGAGTTGTGTCCAAGTTTCCATTTGTGAAGCATTTCTTCTGAGCAAGCGACACAGTGATGTTCTGCATAGGATTGCTATCTGTTAAACAAATTTCCTTTGAAAAAAGGTTGATTTGTGGTATAACATGATTTAGGTTCTTTACTTGAAAGGCAGCCACTGGCATTGGAAATTCATGTTTGAATTTAGTTTCATATTGCCCTACTATTATCATGGAAGTAATTAGTGATACAACGGATGTAACAGCAAAGATAGGAATCCAAACTTTATTGCATTGATAGCGGCACTTTCCTATAAAGTATTATAGCATGCAGATAAAAGTTTAGGGCTACTACAGTGTATATATCATGAATACAATATCAAAGCATTATAATTGTTATAACAAGTAGTCAAGCTTAAAAATTAGCACTGTAGAAATGGGCAATACATAAAGCCAGGAAACAATTAAGGCATGTCTCATTTTCAACATATGAAAGAAGTACATGGCTAGGTGGCTAGATTCTGTTGAGCAAGAAGTTACACCACTCAAGAAAGCTACTGGTCAGTACTGGAGTTGAATGTCTGGATAGAGTAAGGTTCATTGCTTAGCTTATGAAGTTCAAGGAGCCAGCCAAGTTGTCAATAGACATAAGCTAGTCTCATTTCGGAACTTGTTTCTCAGTCTGGACACATGGTGCTACAGTTGCAAAGTCACACACACAGTGCCTACATATTCAAGGCCGAACACCTGTTATATAATTGATATTTGTAACCATATTAATTCCCCACTGACTACACTACACTAACAAATGGGTTGTCACATGACAACTGTGTATACTATAAAGATATAGATGAAGTTTATTTACTGATCTAGGCGGGATTATGATAATATTATTATTATGACATACCCTTTTTAGGAATGCAATTCAATGAAAAATTAGGCCGTCCATCGCCCAGCCTGTTTTGTCTGCCACCTTGTCCACCTTGTCCCCCGGCCTGTCCACCTTGTCCACCTTGTCCCCCGGCCTGTCCACCTTGTTCGCCGGCCTGTACATCTTGTCCACCTTGTCCATTGCCCTGTGCACCACCTTGTTCGCCAGCCTGTCCACCACCTTGTCCGTTGCCCTGTCCACCACCTTGTCCATTGCCCTGTGCACCACCTTGTTCGCCGGCCTGGCCACCTTGTCCACCTTGTCCACCAGCATGTCGACCAGGTTGTTCCTCCTTCCCAGGAGTATGAGTAATGATATCACGCCGAATTTCAGAGTGTGAATAAATCTCATGCGAAGAAAACTTTACTGATTCCTCCATTTCAGAACTGATTTACCTGATACACGGTGATAAGCATAAAAGTACACCTACCAACATAAACTATTGATATTACTGTAATTTTAAATCAACTTAATATTTTAACTTTACATGAATAATATTATATTTATTCACCTGGAATGAGTAATAGAAAACCCGAGAAACAGCAGCGATCGCTGAGCTGCGACAACACACTGTAGTGCCGTTCCAGTGAAGACTGAAGTATTGTTCACCTCGAATGACCAGAAAACCAGAAACAATAGCGAGTGAATACATACAGACACTCTGACGTAGCTATCTTAGAACCAANGCCAGTTACGTTTGTTATTAGGTACATACACCTGCTTGACTTGTGATGTAGTTCAGAAAATATATTTGAGTAAGACAAGCAGCATGGTTTGTTTTCCTGTGTACTGCAGACTTTCTCTGTATTGTTGTCAATTGGCATGTGTGTTGTATTGATGAATGTGTTTATAGTAAAGTTGTACACATCACTTTGTATTTGGTTTTTAAAACAAAGATAGTAATAGTGTGTTTCATTCACAGTACTAGATACAACACATGTACTATTCCTACAGGATGCTTCTTGTAGTGGCCATGTATCAACTAGTTCTGTTTCTTCTGGCTCTAAACATTTTTTAAACATACCAGCTGCACGTTTTGGGCTCTTCAAGAGGCTCACAGTAACTCTGCTATTAGAGCTCATTGATAAGTGAACTTCAAATTGTGTATTTTCAGGCCAGTTGAAAAGCAAACCACGATATTCATGATCACCAGTTAATGGAAGACTTGAAATTGTGAGAGTTGTGTCCAAGTTTCCATTTGTGAAGCATTTCTTCTGAGCAAGCGACACAGTGATGTTCTGCATAGGATTGCTATCTGTTAAACAAATTTCCTTTGAAAAAAGGTTGATTTGTGGTATAACATGATTTAGGTTCTTTACTTGAAAGGCAGCCACTGGCATTGGAAATTCATGTTTGAATTTAGTTTCATATTGCCCTACTATTATCATGGAAGTAATTAGTGATACAACGGATGTAACAGCAAAGATAGGAATCCAAACTTTATTGCATTGATAGCGGCACTTTCCTATAAAGTATTATAGCATGCAGATAAAAGTTTAGGGCTACTACAGTGTATATATCATGAATACAATATCAAAGCATTATAATTGTTATAACAAGTAGTCAAGCTTAAAAATTAGCACTGTAGAAATGGGCAATACATAAAGCCAGGAAACAATTAAGGCATGTCTCATTTTCAACATATGAAAGAAGTACATGGCTAGGTGGCTAGATTCTGTTGAGCAAGAAGTTACACCACTCAAGAAAGCTACTGGTCAGTACTGGAGTTGAATGTCTGGATAGAGTAAGGTTCATTGCTTAGCTTATGAAGTTCAAGGAGCCAGCCAAGTTGTCAATAGACATAAGCTAGTCTCATTTCGGAACTTGTTTCTCAGTCTGGACACATGGTGCTACAGTTGCAAAGTCACACACACAGTGCCTACATATTCAAGGCCGAACACCTGTTATATAATTGATATTTGTAACCATATTAATTCCCCACTGACTACACTACACTAACAAATGGGTTGTCACATGACAACTGTGTATACTATAAAGATATAGATGAAGTTTATTTACTGATCTAGGCGGGATTATGATAATATTATTATTATGACATACCCTTTTTAGGAATGCAATTCAATGAAAAATTAGGCCGTCCATCGCCCAGCCTGTTTTGTCTGCCACCTTGTCCACCTTGTCCCCCGGCCTGTCCACCTTGTCCACCTTGTCCCCCGGCCTGTCCACCTTGTTCGCCGGCCTGTACATCTTGTCCACCTTGT
The DNA here is from genome assembly GCA_964030475.1 of Tethya wilhelma. Lineage (NCBI taxonomy): Eukaryota > Metazoa > Porifera > Demospongiae > Tethyida > Tethyidae > Tethya > Tethya wilhelma. The sequence goes on along the minus strand of CAXIPT010000002.1, from coordinate 18,665,611 downwards.
CCATTGCCCTGTGCACCACCTTGTTCGCCAGCCTGTCCACCACCTTGTCCGTTGCCCTGTCCACCACCTTGTCCATTGCCCTGTGCACCACCTTGTTCGCCGGCCTGGCCACCTTGTCCACCTTGTCCACCAGCATGTCGACCAGGTTGTTCCTCCTTCCCAGGAGTATGAGTAATGATATCACGCCGAATTTCAGAGTGTGAATAAATCTCATGCGAAGAAAACTTTACTGATTCCTCCATTTCAGAACTGATTTACCTGATACACGGTGATAAGCATAAAAGTACACCTACCAACATAAACTATTGATATTACTGTAATTTTAAATCAACTTAATATTTTAACTTTACATGAATAATATTATATTTATTCACCTGGAATGAGTAATAGAAAACCCGAGAAACAGCAGCGATCGCTGAGCTGCGACAACACACTGTAGTGCCGTTCCAGTGAAGACTGAAGTATTGTTCACCTCGAATGACCAGAAAACCAGAAACAATAGCGAGTGAATACATACAGACACTCTGACGTAGCTATCTTAGAACCAACCTGGTTACCCTCCTTTGATCGAGGCTCAGGCTAGCTATATAGGAATGTGCGGCTTAGCCTCGTTCCCAGGCTCCTCCCTCGCGAATATTTCCGAAGAAAATGCGGCTATAATTATGTACTATATTATGTGCGGCTAGCTCGGCATCGCTACAGCGCGAGCCCCTCCCCCACCCCACCCCACCCCCATAACGAATTTTGAAACAGTATTATAATAACTATGTATAAGTTCAACAATCTATGGTAAAATTAATGGTGTTCAATGACTTCATATTGATAGCATGAACACGTAAAGATACGTCTGCATGTACATGCATTTCGGTATTTATCTCTTTTATTTGAAAAAAAACACACAGTACACAACATTCCGGTCGTTAGCATGGCTGCTAGTGTTAAGAAGAGGAGCACAGCAAACACCCACCACCTTACTCCAATCTTTGCACTTACATTGATCTTGGGGACATTATTTTCAAGATATCCAGGTGGGATGTCAGTTAGGTTTGAGACCAGGTACGTACAGGTACCATCATGTAGCTCAGTGAAAATATTTGAGTAAGATATGCAGCACGGTTCTTCTCCCACAGTAGTACAAGTCTCCATGTCATGGTTGTAATCATAATGATGAAGATTCATGTCTATAGAAAAGTTATCCATCTTACCTTGGAAGCAAAGATAGTAGTAATCAGATTTAGTCACTCTAGCTGATACTATATAGGGACCACTGTCTGAGGATGAAGATTTTTGATCTGCGCACTGTGTATCTGACTCATTTGGGAGAATCCATTCACAAACTACATTCTTAATATCTGGATCAACACACATGCCAAGCAGATTACTGTTGTATTCTGTCGAGGTATTGAGAAGAAGAACTTTAAGGTCATCATTGATCTCTAGATCATCCAGATATATTTCCAGTTCGAATAGAGTATCTTCAAGCCAGTAGAAGAGCAAACCTTGATTGTATTCATCTTCAGCTTGTGTAGAGCTTGTGATAGACACATTAGATTCCCTGATACTGACATCAGAGCATTTCATTTTTGCAAGCATGATAGTGATATCAGAAGTAGGTTCAATATCATGTATACAAATCTCCTTTGACAACAGATTTGAATACGGTAGAAAACGATTTAGGCTCACCACTTGAAAAGCAGCCTTTGGCATATCATGTTGGGTCTTCTGTAGGATCACTTCAGACCCAACTACTGCCAGAAGAAGAGCCAAAAATACAATGGATACAGAGCAGAGGAGAACTGCAGCTATACATGTCCCACAACAGTGCTTTCCTACAATTAATATTAAAATGTAGGGATAATAATAATAATAATATATGTTGCAATTTAAGAGTTAGTGTTGTAGCAAAATATTAATAATAATTAATTATGCCACAATTCAATGAATCTCATAAATTTACTGAGTGCGAATTCTTTAACCAATATTAACCATATACATGAACATCAATAATGCCTCTCACATGACCTTACTAAGTTTGTGCTGTGTGGTTAGAGATAATAAATAACATTGTGACACCAAATTATTAGCTATAGAGTTGGGTATAGGGACAACACACTGAACACATTGAGGCTATAAGCTTCCTTCACTGATGCTTGTATTCTCTTCAGCTATATAAGCGTTCGGTGTGGTTCGATCCTTCCGGACGTCTTCTAACTACACTACTGGTGGATGGTTTGCATGCATAATAATGGTATGTATAGTCAGTCTACACCACACGTACACGTTGATGAATTAAGATTATAATAATATAGACAAAGCCATGACAAAAATTGGCACATAATAATTATATCATATACCTGCTTGTTCCGGAATACAGTACAACTTATGGATTTTGAGTGGTGGAGGTACAACAGGTGGTGGGCCTTGAGGAGGAACAACTGCTCCATAATTAGCTATAGGTGGCGGAACTGGTTCAGCTCCATGTTGTTGTTGAGCTTGCTGAGGTTGAAGATCCTGTTGTTGATTAACAGGATTATCCGGATCATTTTCATTGTTTTCTTGTGGTCCGGCACTTGCTCGTCCTTTGCCCACTGTGATACTGGTTTTACTTGGCATGTGTGAATGAATCTCGTGGTAGGAATATTGTTCCATGTCGGAGCTACTATTCAGGGATCTGCTTGAAGGCAACAGTGGGTCTAGACAATATAATAGTGCTACTAATAATAATTATGCTAAACATTTATACAAAGTTTGCATCTAGTTTGCTTTGCCCGTAAAATTAATATGCATGGTCAATGCAATGATTATGTGGAAGTAAAAGTATTTTCTAGCCTACTATTATATGAAAGCAGAAGCTGTCTTTAGCATATAGACTATTATAGTCTATTAGATAATATAGTTCTTTAGTCTACTTACCCTTTGATGCCATTTTTGCACAAACAGAACTGCTCCAAAACCAGCCCTCTGCCAAAATTACTAGTAGACCCACCCATTCGCGGGGTGGGGGGAGGGTGTAGACTAGACTGAAGCTTGAAACAGACCCCTGTAGAGCACTTCTGGATCCCCCCAATGCAATTGAGGGGCGGAGCTAGCGAATTATGCATTAATAATCTTTGCATGAATTCCTGTATATACGACAGAGAGGTTTACAAGTGCTCTTTAGTCCAGTGACAAAGCAAAAGAACTCTCCGATTATAAAAAAATTAATATCAAGGTAAGCCCTGAGCATGAAAATTCCATGACTATCTTCATTCTATTCTGCATTTTAGTAATTATTGTTGAGCAAATGAACCATTCTCATCTACACTATATATATAGCTATAGAGAAGATGAATGGAGTAGAAGGAATGGGTGGACAGGGAAGTGGCATCTGCCACCAAATCTGTCACTGTATGGCATGGGCACTTGTCTGTCTGACCTGTCCCATAAGCATCCCACTCATGGGTCTCTGCTGGTGCTGTCAAGTGCTGTGTCCAGTGGGACCTGAAGCATTTCTAGGAGATGCAACAGAGACAACTGGATTCATCGAAAGTCATGATCAGTCTGAACCAGTATGATTACTAAACACATGATTGTGCATTGTACATTTATAATTTTATCAAATTTATGTGGGACTGCTATTATAGCACTTATAGCAATGCTCACAGATTCAGACAGCTAGCTACTCCTTACCAGCAAAGTTTTGTACTTACTATGTTATGATCAATGTGAGCATTTTTGTGCATTTTGCCATGGTGTCTTTTTTACATTGATGTTTGAGTGTTCAGAACAGTTGCACACCATTATTGCTTCACATGACTTGTAGTGTACGTGTAAACACTGTATTGGGGTCTGATGCACACATACATGCTTAATACAAACACTGAATAGCTGCATTCGAATGCACGACACCAATAGCATTGAGCCAAATATATATAGTCCGAGAATCCAGGCACACACAAAAAGGAAACATAGATTACGAGAGCTACGAAAAAATTATACCAGATATTTTTATTATGCCATACAGATACAAAGATATGTTACACAAGACATTGTACAGCAGATTGGTTTGGGGTAAACACTCATAAAGGAAGAAAATAAAATAACACACAGTTCTCAAGTTTACTTAGAGTGGTAGAGCACATTGATGTTGCTGTTGTAGTCAATTTGAACAGACAGGCCAGCTGCCTTAGCACCCAGAGCAGCAGCACCAATGCTAGATGATATTCCGGGTTTAAGGGACACTAGAGTGAACTCAGTTTGACACTCCTTCAGGACTTCAAGGAATCCTAAATTGCCCCAATACATGTGTGTGTGTGTGTGTGTGTGTGTGTGTATGTGTGTGTGTGGAAAAGTAGATGAATTCCTGTTTTTTTTTTTCTTCTTTGTTTGTTTTGGACGTGCTGTGTCATCCTTGCTGTATTGTAATCATTGCAGGGGCTCCTCGATCCAAAGTCTAACAGTGATGCTCTCAGTGACAGCTCAGGTGTTGAGGCAGACATGATGCTAACAGAGGACACACTGGATGAGTTTGAGAAGGGTGATGTGGAGTCCAAGGAAGATTGGAGGGACGAGTTCTCTCAACAGGTCATGAAGTACACACAACACAAGCCCAAGAAGACCAAGAAAGCATCAACTCGTGAGTCACCTTCTCTTTCTCTTTGTAGTTCTGAGAAGAAAAGCTTTAAAAGTACAAGAATCATGACATTATCATGAGTATGCTGGTAACCTACAGTTTACTCTTTGTGGGAAGTGAAGAATGAAACATAAATTCACAGTATTTACAGTATGCACAGTATGTCATTCCAACATGTGATGTGTACCACCAACCACACCTAATCTCAGGGCCTACTCGAGCTGAGCTACAGCACATGAAGCAGTATGCCAACCAGGCCGAGAGTCAGACCCCTCCCGCCGGCAGCCAGCAGTCGGTGGGCTCATCCTCTCAGAGCCCCTCTTCGTTTGGAATGGGCATTATTAGGATACCCGGTAGAATGCCAGGATCAGACAATGAAGCCCTTGGAGTGGCTGAGGATGCCATTCAAGCCTCTCTGTTGGGGGATCTGGCCGTTCTCTCCATAGCTAATGAAACACCTGAGGTATGTTTTTTGAAAAGCCTGATTGGTACAATCCTGTGTGTGTGTGTGTGTGTGTGTGTGTGTGTGTGTNATGTTTCTGGCTCTACGGTAGCTAGGAAAGGGATATTGCTATACACTGCTTGTATTGAAAAATAGTGTTATTGTCTTAGACTTCATGTTACTACACTTACACTCAGCCAGTTCTTTGCAGAGCATGGCAATATTTGACTTTGAGAACTTTTCATACAGGAATGGAAGTATGTCATAGCGATCCTTCAGCTACAAAAAATAAATAAATAAATACTTGTAGTGACAAAATTTACAAAAACATAAGTTGACAGAGAAATATTAACTGATGACATAGATCTGATTATACCTGAAATTTCTTAGTGATGAGCTCACTGATGGCTGCCACATCATGAGGAGCAGTGGCCATTCCATCCTCATGATCGTAGACAGTCTTGATCGCACAATGGGCAATGGAGAAAGCTACCAAACATCAAATAAAATGTAGTACGAACAGAGATAGGCAGAATCATTCAACACGAATGTGAACACAGCTACAAACACACTATATTTACAGTACTACCTACCCGATCCTTCATCTCCCAACATGTGCCCCCACCCACCACATCTGGGAGACTCATCCCCCGTGGGATTGAGCAGCTGACAGTTTGACCCAGTACCAGAGATGAGGACCATTCCACCTGAACCATGAAGGCAGCAGGACGATGGACACCAGTACATTGCACATCGAACAGACTCCTCTTACCATTGGGGAAGGCAGTGGCAATGGAACCAAATGTGTCAGTGCACACAGAGTAGTGTTTACTGACTTGAGGTGATTTCTCTTTCATTCCTGCAATAATTCTCTCCTGTCCCTCTTTCATTTCACCTCCACTCAGAGACATACCCTAGTACAATGAGTGATTCATAATACAACAGTGATATGCTGGAACAATCTTCCAAATGGAAACAGGAGGTGTATACAGTGTGATTACTTACCAGCGCTTCGAGAGGACATGTGTCAGGAATTCCAGCACTTTGTTTTGCTCTTGTCACCATATCATACAGCCTGGAAACACACTCATCAAACCCTGTTTGCTGCATGTCAATCGTGTATATTCTAAATGCAGTTCTGTAAGTTGTGTGTACATTTACACATACCCATGGGTTGGTTTCAAGTCCAGTAGCATGACCGACAACCGTGCCTGATTCATCAAGAATCACAACATCTGATCCACTACCTCCACTAAAAAACGACCACTACAATTCATCAAAGCCTCTTCATATGTATAGGACAGCAAACTTGCAACTTACCCCTGGACACCACCAAAAAACCTAGCCATTTCGTTTCCTCTTCACGAGTTCACGCCCTCTTTCTACCTGAAGTTTGATTTGAGCATGCGCACAAAACCTCAACTGGGCCACATGGACTCACACAGACACGTGTAGTACAAATGGAAGACGATTTTCTCCGTATTGGATCTGGAGAGACACCAAAAATCCCTTGGTCTGAAGCAGTACAAACTCCAACTGGTAGCTCTACTGCCCCGGGACCTCCTTTCCCGAGCTACAGTAATTATTCCCAATCGGCTACTAAGCGCCAGAAACCTTCAAGAAAGTTAGCCTTACAGCTCGAAAGTGTGGATCCGACTCATCGAGCTGTGATCAGCAACGGTACCAATAGCAACGACGCTGGAAAAAGTGGAGGAGAGAGCGAGAGCCCTTTAGGTGAAATGTCTAGTTTGGCTTCACTCAGAGCAGCAGCTGCAAGGTATTGACTCAATGAGTTTAGTGTCTGGTGCGGTTTTTACAAATTTGTGTACGTACCTAAGTACACTTTGACTTGATATCCGTCTCTCCTCTTCACACACTCACAGTGGAAATGCTGATGCTTGGGATCCGATGAGTTTTGACTACACATCTCCAGAGTTTAACTCCTACACCAGTGGTCCAGGGGTGCTAATGCAGTCAGTGAACACTGATGGCAGCAATGAGAACAAGAACATCTGCCTCTTTGTTGACCACATTCCTAATGCCATTACAAAGGTACGTACATTTGTGTAATGTGCAGTGTGCTATTCATTGCCTTTCTGTGTATGCAAGTTGTGTGTGTGTGTGTGTGTGTGTGTGTGTGTGTGTGTGTGATATATGCAGGTATGAATTGCCAAATTGAAGTTGTTATGCCATATGTGAAATGTGGGCATGTCAGTGCACTGTGGTTGTGTTAACACTTTCATGTTGCTAATGTGACAAAACTAAACAGCATACAATTTTTGTATACAAGGGTGATTTTTGTGGAATTAATACTGGAGTGATTATTTATGGATGTATGATTACCGTATAGCGGGAAGGTTTCCGCGTGTCAAACTTTTGTGGATGTCTCTAGTCAAACATTTTTGTGGTTTAACTTTCGCGGATGAGCTGTGCTAGCTCCTAAATTTTGCGGATAAAACTTTCACAGGTGAATCGTGATCCGCAAAAAATCGCGAAAGTTAAACCCCACAAAAGTTTCCCGCTATATGGTATCCTTATTGTCCCTCTGACCTCTGCATTCTTACTGAGAGTTACTGTAGTTGATTTAAACTGTGTGTGTCTATTTGGAAAAAAGCATGCAGTAAATGTCAAATAGCAATGTAAATTAAATACAAGCATTTTTTTCTCCTTGAAAGTGTCTATTCCGTGAGAGATGCCGTTTTTTCGTGCTTTTTGAGCATCCATTTGTATGCCATGTCTGCTGCTTATGTTTGTTAGCTGACTGCAAGCTTCAAGGCTTTTTTAACGTGTGTACTAGCTGCTAGCTGCTCAGCATTTCGTATGTTTGAGCATGGTTTTGACCAGCTAAGTGTGATGTTGGTAAGCAAGACATAAGCTCACAAAGCAACTGTCAGTGAATCAATGACTGATATTATCAATGCTCCAGGGACTAGCTGTTCTTGTGGATTATATCCATTTACAAACTAAGGAGGACTATCACTCATTGCATGGTCTTTCAAAGGGAGCCTGGATGTAGAAATTATGACAATTAGGTATCTTGTGTATAGCAGTGTGGTTTAAATTGACCTCAGATGGTAACCACAGTGGAGAGTCCCGTTGCTGGTTGTGAAAATTATGATACCATTGTTACTTGTTTTTTTTTTTTTTTTTTTTTTTTTTAATTTTAGGAGGGATTACGTAACCTCTTCTCAAAGGCTGGTGCAGTGCAAAGGGTCAATATTGTGAAGCCTAAGCCAGGAGCTAACAGTTCATATGGGTGAGTTTTGATAGACTGCTGTGTGTTGATAGGCACATGTTTTGGTATGAGTGGTGTTGAATATGTATAAGCACATTCTCATTCTTTCATACACCTAAACACACACATCGTACATTAGCTTTGTTGAATATTCAACAGTCCGTGAAGCTGAGTCCGCCATGCAGCAGTTCAACAACTTGGACATGGGCCACGGCAACCACCTCATTGTGAAGGTCTCCACTAGTAGCAAAGACAGACAGAAACGTTTAGAGCAGCAAAAAGAGCGCGATTCCTTTTTGAAGACTCTCAACTGTGTCAAGAAGAGTGGCAAATCGACCGGCTTTTTTGAAACAGAAGATTTTGAACTAAACAAGGAGGAATCCGAGAAGTGCGAGGAGAACCCCCTCGTTCCCCGCTATATTCCCCACCCCAGCTTCAGCCCTGAGAAGCCCTCGACGGCCATTAGCGGTTCTCTCTCTCCCACCAAGACTGTCCTCACCAGCTCAGATGGCGCAGCCAGCTTGAGAGCTCCTTCCAGTTTCATCAGTCCCCGTATGGGTGGTGATGGTCACAGTCCTCCAAGCAAGGAGAGGACAACTCGAGCGACCAGTTCTAGTAGTGGGTCGGGTAAAGGGGTGGCCAAGGAACAACCCTGCCTTGTGTGCCAGACTCCCACCATCACGAAGTGTTCCCGTTGCAAGACGCCCTATTGCAGTGCTGTCTGTCAGAGGAAGGATTGGCCTGTGCACAAGAGTGTGTGTGAGCAACATCGCCGTAGCTCGGTGCCAGCTGCTGCCACTAGTGCTGCCTCTCCTCCAGATGTGCCCAAACAACCGAGTGAACCTCCTACCGAGTTTAAAATTGCTGAAGATTTGGACGACGATGGCTTTCACATCTCTTCGTATGACGATGAGGAAGAACTGAGATCCCTTCAGATGCTGCTGAGAGATGCCAGGTCTGGGAAGGAGCCTTTAGAATTAAAGGCACCAAGCGCCTTCACTGCTGTGAAACCACCACAAGAAGAAACTCCTCCTCAACACGATACTAACGAAACGCACACCAATGCTGAAGTAGAAACACTCTTTGGACTGGATGCATCTCCTGTGATTCCCTCTGCTACCAAGCAACAGGAAAATCTTGAGCCACTCGTACCTCCTTCCTCTTTCGAAGAAACATACACCGTTTGGGGCAGTGAGATAATCCTCTCTCTCGACTCAATCACCTCCCAGCTCTACAACACATCAGAGTCTTTGATGTCAGTTCCCCTTCACTCACCTCTACCGCAGAAATTCACGGCCATTGTGACCACCATCAAGTCGTGTGTCAGGTTCTCTGGCGTCGTTGCTAGTGTTGAAGTGAAGCAAGCTCTGAAGCAGCTGAAAGACTACGGAGCCAGCACGACTTGTACTTACCTAGAAGCAAGTGAATTGACTCCTGGCTCTAAGTGTGGCTACAAGAACGAGAGAGGAGAATTTATCAGAGTGATTGTGAAATCAGTACACGATGATAGTTCTGTTATTGTCACTCGATATGATTTCGGGGGAGAATACAAGTTGCTTGCTTCAGATCTCTTTCGTCTGCCTGATGAGATTATCGCTATACCAGCTCTTCGCCAGCGACTGGCCATTCATAACCTTCGATCAAAGGATACCATTGAATCATCCAGGTTCCTGTTCGAATTGATCCAGGGTAATCCCGTGATTGTGAAGAATCATGGAAGTTTTAAACTCAAGAACAACCCAAGAATCTCATTTTTTGTGTGTGAGCTTGAAGGGAAAGATGGTAAGAGCATCTCCAATGTAGTCGGCCAAAGCAAGTTCAACTTCATTACTAAGCTTGATGCTGGTTCCATTAAAAGCCCACCAAGCGACACAGCCAGCCAATACAAATTGGTCCACTATGCCGATAAAGTGCCATTCCACCTTCCTCCCTTTGGTTTCTTTGAGATCAAACCCACACTGGTGATCGGTCCGAGTGTCATCTGGGCTCACGTGATGCATCCGCACATTGCCACCTTGAACAGACTCCAAGACGACCTCAACGCCCGCTATCAGCCCACCAAGAGCTCCTCTCACGCTCCCGTCCAAGGTGAGATTTGTGTGGCCAAGTTCTCCCAAGACCAGCGCTACTATCGTGCAGAGGTCCTTTGTGTGAATCACAATGGAACTGTGGAAGTTCAATACGTTGACTTTGGCAACATAGACACGGTCATGACCAGCCAGCTTCGTGACATTGATCCCATCTTCCTCACACTTCCCAAACAAGCTCTACAGTTCTCCATTTCTGGAATCGCCCCGGCTGTACAGTCGCTGACGTGGAGTGAAAATGCAGTTGCATTCGTCAAAGACAAGATCTCAAACAGAAGAGTCAGAGTGAGGATTGTCTCACAGACTACGAAATGTTACTCGGTAGATCTTATTGATCCCGACTCTCCAACAGAACAGCTACTCAACACCTTGATGGTGACTCATGGCCATGCTCGCCCTGTGGACGACAGTGTGGACTTGCCAAGGGTTCCCACCCCTTCTGGTTCTCTAGTCGGTGTATCTATCGGTCGCAAGACACCCAACACTGGTGAATCACCTCGTGCCAAGTTTGGTAAACTTACATCAGGTCCTCGTACACCTCCTAGTCTCTGTGACAGCGGGCGCTCGACACCAAGTAGTGAAGACGGGACTAGTAGCCAGTTGCACCAAGCTCCTCATAAGTTTGGCAGTCTTTCCTCTCCCACTAGCCTCGTGCTGCCTCTCAAGTTGCCTACTGAGGTATGTCGTGAGAATAAAGGGAAGCCCACTTCTTTCCCTGCCTCTGTCAACCGTTCCAGTAACCATGAGAACCAGTTGGTCACTCCAAACAAGCCTGTGGCTAGCTCACCTTCTACCCTTCCTGGAGAGTTCCGTTGGAAGAGTCCTGGTAACACCAGGGCAGGACTACTACCCTCGCCTAGTGATCCAAAACAACAGACAGTGAAGACAGGCAGTAGCATTTTAAGACCTCTACTGCCTTCCCCCTCCAACACCACTGCCAATCTACCTTCTCCTAATGTCTCTGCTAGCCGTGAGAAGCACCACTACTCATCTAAGCGTTTGATTGCCTCTGTAAAGCTCCAAGTAGATCAGTCATTTCAAGTGATAGTATCTCACGTGGTTCATCCTCTCTCATTCTGGATCCAACTTGCCGACGAGGCAGCACTCAAACAAAGGTTACATCTCCTCAACTTGTTGAACCAGGAGCGCCTCACTCCCATTGCTTCTCCTCACGCCGGCGAACTGTGCTTATGCCGTAGCTCTTCCAACAACAAGGTGAACAGAGGACGAGTGATGGAGCTCAGCAACAGCCACGCCACTGTTGAGTTCATCGATTACGGAAACAAGGAGACAATTGAATTGGACAGAGTCTTTGAGATAGATTCTGAAATGATTGAGATGCCGTCGCAGGCTGTGCTGTGTACCCTGAACAATCTTCTCAATCCCAACGGCAAGGGAAACCCGTGGGATCCTGAAGCGATTGAATTTTTCAAATCAAAAGTGTGCACAGAGTCTCCGGTCGTTGTGAAGTGTGTGAAGATTGTTGGAATGATGAACATCGTCACTCTGACTCTGGCCACTGGCGAGGACATGCTGCAAGTGATGGACAACAGTGGACATGGAAAAGCTTTCAGAGATTACAAAAAATCCAACGAAAGGAATCAGTCTCAGAGCAAATCTCCAAAGAATAATCGCAGCCCTCTGAAAGGTGGGACTGTGGGTGATGGTGGAGATTCAAGAAGAACTCCTAACCAGAAAAAGACCAGCCCCTTTGCCAGGCCTGGAGGTGCACAGAATGTACGAGGCAATGCTAACATTAACAAGAGAAGTCCCTTTTCTCCCTCCAACAGTGTGCTGCGTGAACCTGAAAGCCCACCTCACAAGATTGTAGATTCATCTCGAGATTCAGATGCAACTTCACTTTCTCCTCTTAAAGAACGGTCTCCTTTACGTAATGCAACAAAGCTACCTCAAACCTTTACTTCAAACTCGGCACCTTCAGAATATCTTTTGGTTGATGATATGAAGAAGGTGGAAGTTCCCAAGTGTCTTCAAGTTCTGGTAAGTGAGGTGTGCAGTCCTGAGTCTATCTTCTTCCAAACTGCCACTCAACAAACTGCTACAATATTAAATGATCTCTCAACCAATCTTAACACTCACTTCCTGAACAGTTCTCCTCCAGCCATTGCTCAGCCACCCAAGAAAGGCTCGCTGGTTTGTGCCAAGTTCTCTCAGGACGGAGCTTGGTACAGAGGTGAAGTTCTGGAGTCACACCAGAGTGCATGTAAAGTGAGATTCATTGACTATGGAAACACCGATACAGTTCAGCTCTCAGATATGTCGCCATGTCCCAGCCAGTTTGTCTCCATTCCAGTACAAGCTGTGGAGTGTTCTCTTAATGGAATTGTTCCAGCAGGCAACAGTGGACAATGGTCTACTCAAGCAACTTCGTTTGTGAAGGAGAAATGTGCTGATGTTATTCTGCAAGCCAGCATTGTTAGTATCCGAGACAGTGATGGTGCTCTTTTGGTTGAACTGGTAAACAATTCAGATGGACGTGAAGCAAACATTGCACAAGATATGGTAAGGCAAGGACTTGCTTTGAACAAACAATTGGAACCAGGTCCAACAACACTTCCTGGTGTCTCTTTCAAGCATCAAGCTAATTCTCCTGTACAGTTCATCCAAGCTTCTTCCTTGCAGAAAGCTGACATTCCTTCTAGCTCAGCACCATTCCAGGTACTGGTTAGTGAAGTACACAGTCCTGAGTCTATCTTCTTCCAAACAGCCACTCAGCAAACCGCCTCAATATTAAATGATCTCTCAACCAATCTCAACACTCACTTCCTAAACAGTTCTCCTCCAGCCATTGCTCAGCCACCCAAGAAAGGCTCTCTAGTTTGTGCCAAGTTCTCTCAGGACGGAGCTTGGTACAGAGGTGAAGTTCTGGAGTCACACCAGAGTGCATGTAAAGTGAGATTCATTGACTATGGAAACACCGATACAGTTCAGCTCTCTGATATGTCACCATGTCCCAGCCAGTTTGTCTCCATTCCAGTACAAGCTGTGGAGTGTTCTCTTAATGGAATTGTTCCAGCAGGCAACAGTGGACAATGGTCTACTCAAGCAACTTCCTTTGTGAAAGAGAAGTGTGCTGATGTTATTCTGCAAGCCAGCATTGTTAGTATTCGAGACAGTGATGGTGCTCTTTTGGTTGAACTGGTAAACAATTCAGATGGACGTGAAGCAAGCATTGCACAAGAAATGGTAAGTCAAGGTCTTGCTTCAAAAAAGCAACCTGATGTTAGACCCAAACAGCCAGTGCAACCAGTTTCTCCACAGATTCAACAACTTGTCCAGGTTTCTAAATTGATAGGAGTGGAATATCCTTCCATGCAACCATTTCAGGTGTTTGTAAGTGAAGTACACAGTCCTGAGTCTATCTTCTTCCAGACGGCCACTCAACAAACTGCTATAACGTTGAATGATCTCTCAACCAATCTCAACACTCATTTTCAAAACAGCCCTCCCCTACCCATTGCTCAGCCACCCAAGAAAGGCTCTCTAGTTTGTGCCAAGTTCTCCCAGGATGGTGCTTGGTATAGAGGTGAAGTTCTTGAGACATGTGAGGGGGTTTCTAAAGTGAGATTCATTGACTATGGAAATATCGATTCAGTTCAGCTGTCAGATATGTCGCCATGTCCCAGCCAGTTTGTCTCCATTCCGGTACAAGCCGTGGAGTGTGCTCTTAATGGAGTTTTCCCACTCTCTGGTTCTCCTTGGGCTGCTGATTCTAAAGCAACACTCTTGTTAAAGAAGCTTTGTCAAGATAGTATGCTGCAAGCTAACATTGTTTCACCCAAAGCCAGCAATCAGTTATTAGTTGATCTTTGTGCAAATGTTAACGGTGTAGAGATCAATATTGCACCAGAGTTGATCAAGAAAGGTCTAGCCAAATCAAGCAAGCAGCCTCCCCCTCAAGAACCTACTCTAGAGGTTTCAATGGTGAAACTACCCACTTGTACTCCAGTGAAAGTGAATGTATCTGACTGTAGCAGCCCAAGTTCGATATGGCTGCAGCTGGCAGACAGAGCCAAGGCTGTTGCTCTTAACAACATGATGACTGAGCTGCAAGAGGTCTACACAAACCCTTCGAAGTATGCTGGTGTTGTTCCTGTTGTTGGGAAGGTGTGCTGTTGCAAGTATGCCAATGATGACTGCTGGTATCGATGCAGGGTTACACGAGTGAGTGGAAAGAAAGTCTCAGTTGTTTACATTGATTTTGGAAACTCTGCTGTATTGTCTCCAAACCAGCTTTTCTCTCTGGATGCTAACTTTGCTAGCCTACCCTGCCAAGCTGTTGAGTGCGCTCTGAGTGGTGTGAAGCCTGCTACCCAGTCAGGGTGGACAAGAGAATGTAGTGAAAAGCTTCGAAGTTTGCTCGGTACTATGCAATTCCGAACAGCAATCGTTGAAGAAAGTTCTTCCCGGGACTCTAAATCCAAGCCTTCCATTAAGCTCTATCTTGATGACAACTGTACACAGTCTGTTGCAGATATTCTCATCGATAGTGGTCATGCTTCGCCTATCAATGCTCCACCATCTTCCCATGCATCATCACCACCTGTACGCCGCACAACGACTGTTGAGAATCTAACTCCTGACCAGGAGTCCACATCAAGGAGATCTGGTCAACTTCCAATACCTCTACCGTTTGTTTCTCTGCCTACCACTGCCCGTTTTCCTGTGATTCTGTCTCAAGTGACGACCCTGGCTGAAATTTACTTCCAGGTAGCTACTAGAGAAGCTCTTGAGGTCCAGTTAAAGATGATGAAGGAGCTGAGCAGCTATGGTTCCACTGCTCCACCTTACAACCAGCTGCCAGCTGTTGGTGAGCTCTGTGTGGCCCAGTACAGTGACGACAACTGGTTCCGAGCTCAGGTGACCCGGTGCCTTGACAACAAGACACAATGTGAAGTGTTTTTCTTTGATTTTGGCAACAATGAGGTCGTAGACGTGGGCAAACTGAAGCCCATCTCCAACCAACTGCTCCAGTGGCCCATTCAAGCCATCAAGTGTGGCATGTATGGTGTTCCAGCCCAAGAAGCTCTCAAACCCATGACTTCTGACGATCTTTTCTTGTTCCAATCACTTCAAGCTAGCGCTGATGTACAGCAGTGCATTGTGGTCAACAAAGACCCTCTGTTGGTGGATTTCGAGTCGACTGGAGGGCTCTCTGTACGTGATGAGTACGTCAGAAGGGGTCAGTTTCCTCAAGTTAGCGATCTCGGGAAGACGTCGCTACGTCGTACCAAGCTGTCTACGACCAGTACCGAGATGGTGATTGTTACAGAGAAGGTGAATGGCCCAAGTGACTTCTGGGTGCAGGTCGTCGACCAAACTGCCATGAAAGAGTTTGAGAAGCTCACCGAACAGATTCAAGAGCACTGTCTGCGATCTCCACCCCTTGATCAGCCGCCGGTGCTGGGTCAGCTCTGCTGTGCCCGGTTCTCTCAGGATGGAATGTGGTACCGTGCACAAGTCGTTGAGATGCTAGGAAGAAACACTGTCCGAGTGCTCTTTGTAGACTTTGGCAATGCTGAGAAGACAGTCGTTTCAGATTTACGTCCGGCCAATCACGTTTTCACACTCTTCCCAGCTCAAGCTGTCCATTCTTGCTTGGTGGGTCACGACGTCTGTAAGGGTGCAAGTGAGAAGGAGAAGTTCTCGAGTCTTGTCAATGAGAAGATATTGATTGCTGCAAACCGAGGGACGCGGGGACTGTACAAGACTGTGGTGGAACTGGTGGACACCTCCACCAGCCAGGATGTGTACATCCACAAACAACTTCAGTAGCTATTGAATTACGTTGACATCTTTGAGTAAACCATTAAACTTTTTTTGTTGTTATTGTCAGTTTTCCCCCGTACTAATTCCTTTTGATCCATCGTGCCATATCGTTATCATCATATCTTATTCTCTTCACCAATCATGCAACATTTTGCAATATCTTATTCTTCATTGTGATTTTACATTTATGATTTTGTTGCTTTCAATTCTGACGATCATTATCTAATTCGTGATATTAAATTGTATGTAGCTAGCCACGCCCCACACGATCATTGAATAATGTAGCTTTGCCTTTTTTGCTCCAATGTGATGTGGTTTCCTTTGTGAGTGTGCCGAGGGTGTGCTATTTAACCTGGCTGTTACTTCACGACCGCAGTAAAAGCATGATCACCTGCCATCACTTGGCTTTGAAACTCCCAGTTTAGCACGCGGTGTATTACAGTATGCCAGTGATGAGAAGTCTGACAGCTCTTATTCTCTACTGTGTCGTCTTCTCGGTGGCAATCGTCTCACTCTTCTCTCTCTACTTCACCGAAAGAAGAAATGAAAGAAGTATAAATCTATACGACAGTGACAGCGCCAATCTATTGAGCATCAACAGAGCTTCGTTTGCTCGCGAATTGCTGGAGAGACAGGCAGAGCAAGAAATGCAGGACAAGACAGATGAAAAGAGCCCACCCAGGTATAAAATTCATGCTATATTCCCGGTGCAGATGAGCTGCAGAGGGTAGCTTTTGTTGGGAGAACTTTATACTAACACATCAAATTTGTCAAGTTGTCCCAAGTTTGTCTGTTTGGAATGTGCTTCATTTGGTCACATCTGCTACCATCACCATTTGAGTGCACAGTAGTACCTGCTGCATGTACACACTTTTATTAGTCAATCAAAAATTATATCCCTGTGGTGAAAAATCACCCCATCACATGCCTGTAATCACTCAAAAACTGCAGGCATGAGCTAGCTGGATGAGCTTGTAGACAGAGATAAACAACAAAAGCGTGCAAAATTTTAAGCATGCACACTACCACTACATGTACCAAAAAGGCCTGGAAAGATGAGTGTAGAAGAAGAGTTGGCAGGAGAGTTATTTGTTTGGCCCTTGCAAGGTATCTTTTAGCCCAATGTTTACAACCTCTAGTTCTGCCAATTAGCTAGATATGGCATCTTGGAATGGGCAGCAACAAGACCCCAAAACCTGAATCAAATGTTAATTGACTTCTTACCACATTAGCACCACCTCCTTTCTTCCAGTTTGACACTTATTTGATTTCATGGTCTCAAGTATGATAGAATTGCTGTGGTGTCTGCTTCTTTGTCTTATGTGGCTGGGCTGTGACTTTGAGTGTTTCTTTCCAAGGCTATGCTGCCATTTTGTCTGTGTGATTGTTTATATTGATGCCTATAGTAGATATAGGTGTGCAATACTGGTTGTGTGTGTGTGTGTGTGTGTGTGTGTGTGTGTGTGTGTGTGTTCAAAATAAATATTTCTAGTTGGTGTATTGCAAACATGAGAGAATTAGAGTGTAATTTTGGCTATCAGTGTCTGTTGTGTACATGGGTTTGGCAAAAAGTCAGTTTTGTCCTCTTACCCACCTCTCCAATATATAACCATATTGATCATTCAATAGCTTGATCTCTGCTACATAAAACCACTCCCAGAATGATAAGAAAAGACAGACTAGCTATATAGCTAGTCTAAGTGAAGGAGTTTTCATGAGAGTATTTTGGCTGAGCTCTCTACATTATCACCTTGAAGTTGTGTTTTAATAGCATGCACTGTCCATCGTAATTGATTCTGTAAATTGAAGCTAGTTTTGGTTATTCGAACTTTTTTTTGGCAGTGTACTCTTGTTGTACACTGTTGTTGATGTGTACCCATTAGCGTAACGTGTATAATTATGAGCATTTGTATTGATTATTCAGGAAGCTACCCAGAACCAAGGATAGTAAATAGGTAGTTGGTAGAATTACTCTGGCTTGCCAGGATGCCATTTTTGTGATGAATTGTTCCTCTTGGGCTGGTAGTGTGTGTGTGTGTGTCTCTGGTTGCCATGGAATTGACATGCACACCTTGTGTAGTCATACGAATTAACCTTTCTACCCTTTTCCTCGGTATTCTGCATGCTTCAATCAAAAGCTAGCAAAAATTGGTATGAGTCAGATTATTGGCCTATGGCCCTCATAAGCTCTTGATTGTATACACACACACACACACACACACACACACACACACACACACACACATGTGCGCGCCCGCACACACGCACACATACACGTGCACACACACACACACACACACACACACACACACACACACACACACATGCACAGATGTTATTCAAAGTTTATGTTGTGTAATATAGCATCATTGTTGTATCAATCAATCTTTGTGTCAGCGCTGTGGTTGAGCATCTACAACTCCATTTTAGTTATCTAAGATTCTCTCACCAAACTCAGCACAAAGGGGAGGGGTGGTGTCTTTGACCATGCAGGAAGCTACAGCTATCACCACAAGGTTGGCCTTGCGCAAGCCAGTCATGTCAGTTGTGGCTTTGGTTGTGACAGTAACATATGTGTATCTGATAGTGTGTGTGCTATAGGATGAACAGCCGCTTTGATGTNACACACACACACACACACACACACACACACACACATGCACAGATGTTATTCAAAGTTTATGTTGTGTAATATAGCATCATTGTTGTATCAATCAATCTTTGTGTCAGCGCTGTGGTTGAGCATCTACAACTCCATTTTAGTTATCTAAGATTCTCTCACCAAACTCAGCACAAAGGGGAGGGGTGGTGTCTTTGACCATGCAGGAAGCTACAGCTATCACCACAAGGTTGGCCTTGCGCAAGCCAGTCATGTCAGTTGTGGCTTTGGTTGTGACAGTAACATATGTGTATCTGATAGTGTGTGTGCTATAGGATGAACAGCCGCTTTGATGTGTACTTCCAAACAAGCCTGTGTGTTTAGAAATTAGGTTCGCCACAAACTGGCCACAAGTTGAGTAGGCCAATGGCGGACTCCTTGCTTTTGGCTGTCTTCCTCACAGCCTTCTTGTCTGGGAAGGTGCTTTAAGGTCGGATGATTTTACCCCCCATGAAGTCAAGTTTGGGCACTTTGTGTTGGCCGAAAATTGTTTTGTGATCTCTGTTGAGTAGTTGTGGGTTTCCTTCTTGGTGAGGGTTTTCAATGCTTGAATTGGGCTCATTAGCTACCAATAGTGTATGGTAGTAGTGATAGTCTATTGGTCACACATCATTAGTGTAGGCATTACGAAAAAGGAATATATTTGCAGAAGTTTTATTGTTGTTTTTTTTTCTCCTCCTTCTTCTACAGAAACCAGCTCTCCTTGCCTATTGTTCAAGGATGCCCAAGAGTCCCAAGGCCGCTTGAGGTAAGCCACAATGAATGTGCATGCATGGTGTGGTTGTCTGTGTCCTGTTTACATCACTCCTGCAATTTGTATGGTTGATTGTTGGTGTGTGGGGGAAGTCTTTGAAGTGAGTTATTCCCCTTGGGAGCCCCCTCCAACTTGAACAGCCTCTTCCCCCATTTTTCTTGACCCCTTTAATAATTAAATCCTTTTCCAAGAACAAAGCTATTGCAGCTGTAAAATGAACCCTCTCTTCTGTGTACTTTGTTAATTGGGTGGTGGGTTTTTTGTTTATTTTTGGGTCCTAGGCATAAATCATGGTTCTCTTAATTGCTGTTATTTCTGTTAATTGTAATAGAATGCCAGCTAGAGGAGGCTGGCAGATGGTGCCAAGTGCGAGGTCAAGAATCGTCATCGATTCTTAATTTGTATGTGCATGAGGAATATCATAACTCTCCCTGCCTCCGTCAGTTGTACTACTCTCTTTGATTCTCTCTTTCTTCGCTCCCCCTACACACACTGGCAATCAAAATGGATGAATTGTGTCAATTAACAAACTCTTTGTTCTCTAATTCCCCTACCCTATGTGGGTACACCTCTCCCTCAATTATGGTGGTGGATCTTTGTGTGAAATTTACTCTGTTCACTACTTAAGTTCTCCATAGTGTTTATTTGTTCCCACTTATCATTGATGTGTGATTTGAAACTCTATCTTGTGGGCTCCTCTGAATGACCCTTGCTACAATACAGGCCCACTGTGTGTATGTGACCTAACCTGCTCCTATAGTATTTCAATGACATTGTATTGTGCCCACTCTACTGCACCTTGTACTGTGTCAAGTAGATGGGAAGTTTATTTGTCATAGCTTTACTTTCTCTCTCTCTCTCTCTCTCTCTCTCTCTCTCTCTCTCTCTCTCTCTCTCTCTCTCTCTCTCTCTCTCTCTCTCTCTTGTACAGCAGCCATGTTACTATTCATGAAGTTACTTTTTATGATGTAATCCATTAGTATTTTGATTCCACAAAGTGGACAAGTCATTAGTGACAACGCTTCGAACAAATTTTCTCATAACATCTCAAGCCAAACAAGGAAGCAAAACAATCACTTTCGCATCACTTGGAAGCATATAACAAACCCCTCTGGGCATATGTGCTATGGTAACAATAAGAACTTCCAGACAATAAGAAACCAACGCCTACCTGGCGCCTGGTCCTTGTAGCGAATGCTCATCCTCTAATTTTTAAACCATGATTAATTTCATTTTTGTGTCAAAAAATTACCAGACAAAAGACAAGACACAGAGGAGGCACGTACACCAACGCCTTATGGTGCAAATCGATTGCACCCGTCCGCACACGAAATTTTTCCAACTCGACAAACCCTTATTCCATTAGGCAATGTCGAAAGAAACAGGTTGCCAATTAGCCTCATACCCAGGCTCCGGGGAGGGGAAAAAAAGGAGCCTGGTACACACCGTTTGCGCATGCGCTTAATTACCCCAACTTTCTGGGAACTTGGATATTTTTGTGCACGTTTGCTATACGTTGACGTCATAAGTCATGAATATCGTAAAATCATGAACGGTAAAATGTAAAATGTACTGGCAAGACTGACCTTGGATGCTCGTCGATCATACAAGACTTTGTCAACTTGATATAGTGTATGAAGATTGTCAGGCTACCTCCTTAGCCTATTTCACAAAAATCTGCAGCAAATAGCAACTGTCCAGAAAATACTAGGCCGCCTTACCTACCCTGTCTCACTGGCTTCGCTGACACGAGGAAAGTCAGGGTGGTAAGAATACTAGCTGT
>CAXIPT010000002.1:18622728-18636560 GCA_964030475.1 Tethya wilhelma | reverse complement strand
CTCTCTCTCTCTCTCTCTCTCTCTCTCTCTCTCTCTCTCTCTCTCTCTCTCACACACACACACACACACACACACACAATAGATTAGATTGCACCAATCTCATAGTTTTTATCATTGACAATTTTCCTACTCTTTGAGGGTATAGGACTCTAGTAGTATTGCGTCTCTGTTCTATGATGGGCCCTATTAGCTAATAAAACAGATGCATGATTGTGTGAGGTCCAGCAGGTTAATTGTTTTGTTTTGCGGTACTCCAAACGTATACTAATGTACATTTATAAATGACAATAATTTTATGTATGTGTGTGTTTGTATGTGCAATGAAACCACAAGCATGTGTGGACTTCAAATCTTCCGTAACTCGTTATTACAGCTACAAACTGGTGGAACTTTTCCGACTCTGGCTTGGCATTTTTGCGTCACTTTATTTTTGGCACATAAAATAGTATTAATAACACTGGTACTTACATCATATGGCTAACTTAATTCAACATTTTGATCGCTGTAAAATCCTTCCGGTTGTACGAGTACACTAATACTATATACACTACCAGTCCATTTGTGTTAATTGGCCCAGACATAAAAAATTAAACAACCAAGGAGTGTCTCTTTAATTCAATTAATTAAACAGCAAGATGCAGTATGTATACATTAGTGGAATAATTAATCTCTTGGATGGGCTGGATTTTTCTCAAGAGAGAAAATGTTGTAAAACAAGGCTTGAGGGTCAGAGGTCACAAGGTGTCCACACTAGCCTATAATAGTATTGTAATTTTTCAATAAGTGTATAATATTATGTGTATTTTTAAGGCAAATTGGTGTTTAATTGTACAAATTATCGCCTAACTAGCACTTGTTATCATGTACACCAATTTTCAACACCACTACCTTGTACATGTGCCTGCGATGCCAAATTCTTTACACCTATCATGTGATTGCCGCAAGCACTTCCTGTGGGTGGAGTCAAATGGAGACAGCTGGGAGCCTGTGGCTATAGCTAGCTAGCTACACAACAAAAGGCAGTGGTCATGTTTCAATGATGTGGTTTACACACGAGACACTTGTGACTGTGTTTACCAACAAACCCCACACAAGCCCGGCCCAGCTGCAGGCCGTAGCAGTGGTGCTGTACGTGCTACAGTGTAACAAGGTTCATGGAATGGCATTCTCTTGGAGGTGGGTGGTCACACACACAGACAGACACCACCAACAGCGACCATAGGAATGAGAATGTACTTGTAACCTTCAGGGCATTCTCTACATCGTACGGCAAGTGTGTGTGTGTGTGTGAGTGTGTGTGCACTCTCCATGCTGCATGCATGACATGTAGAATGGATGTCTAGCTATGATGAAACACACCCACTGCACAGGATAAACACAGGCAAACAGAAGCAGTAGGAACTGTGTATACAACTCCACAATGGAATGCCAATAATGCTATGCAGCTCTCTCTCTCTCTTCATCTACGTGGACAATAATAATTAATGATGGGCCACATTATTGTACATGGGTAATGGATTAAAGCATAACTAGTAACTAGTACATCATGTACCCTACATTAAGAACACCATGAAATGGACCAGTGGAGTACTGAGTGGAGCTACACCAACAATATCCATATTATATACACACAGCGAGTTATAAGCTGTATTGTTGCCATGGAACCAAGACTAGACAGCTGTCAGTGACTATTACTAATGGTGTGAGCAACACAAATCAATACCTGCAGCTGCTTGACAACAGACTCAGACTATAGAGGTGGTTTAGTGGGGGGACATGATTCTCACCCATAACAGCTAGCTAAACAGTACTAGGCACTGCAGAATAGAGAGATAGAGAGGCCACTCTCACTACATTGATTCCACTTGCTACTTACCAGCCACTCCAAAAACAACCAACAAAAAATGATGCATATTTTCTCAAAAAAATCACTGTCACAGATCATTAGCTAACAAGTACCACTGGGATTTGAAAAATCTGCCTACAATGAATCCACCAGTACACAGGGTCCAAAGTACAGAGGGACTTGTAGGAGATGATTATCATTATGTGGTGTGCACAAGTAGCAGAGCAATGCAGTGATGACTCTATGAATGTACGTACATGTACAGTAGAACAGTATGACATAATATTGTTGTTTGTGTGTCCATACACTCACTTCTATTTAGAGTCACATCAATGAATAAACAAACAAATCTTGTCATAATAACAAGTATGTGAATGGTCAAAGTCAAAACACATTTCCCCCCCTAAACACCCCCCTCTCTACCCCCCACTGAAACTAGAGACAGTGCCTTGGAATTGAAACAATGCCTGTCATGGGAACCAAGAGGGAACGCACAAACACCTAGGATATACACAACACGGTGAGTGGCAGCTGGTGTTGCTCTCTTTATCACCGATATTCTGTTACAATGCTCAAAAGGAGCTGCTACACAATACACTGGAGTTCCCAGTATATCAATGTAGCTAGCTCGGTGTGCATTCAGGGAAACATTAGCTAGGAAACAAAGCTAGGGTAAGCAAGGGTGTGTGAGAGCGGATGTATATGGTATGAAGAGAAAGAGAGACAAAGAGATGGAATGGCCCGAACACTCCTACACGATGATATTGGGTACCTACTTTACCTCACCATTAGGCATGGGTTGAGCTCATTATTGACACAGCATCACTCCAACCGATTCAAGGCAGTCTCTAATCCAACGCTACATGATGGGTCCATCTAGCTCTGATTGGTAAAGCGTTTGATGATCACTCTGCAACCACATGAGCAGAAGGACCATATACATGGACAAATTACTACCAGTATTGGTGCATGACTGTGTGTATTCACATATGAATTGGCTTGTTTGATTGTCAAAGTTTACCTCAAATTACGTACTTATTGTAAAGAGGAAGGAATTCTATTTCCCTGACTAGCACGGACCAATCTGAGAATTCCAAGAGAGAGCAGCAAACACTGGAATGGTCTTACATCATCACTCAATGCACTCATTTCAGATGAAACCCTTTCAATGTATGTACTGCACTCAAACAGGTCATTCAAACAAACATTCACCTCATGTTCAGAGCTGGAAGCCATGGACATTTTGAGGACATCCTGCTTGTGTACCAATGAAACTTTCAGTCTACACTACAGCTCAGCTAGCCCATGCACTCACAATGGAAGACAGACACAAAGGGAGATTAGGGCGAGAGAAACTTGAGAGCACAAAACGAGAAATCTGAGAGGAGATCACCTTTAACGAGAGGTAATTTCTGTGATGTAGTACGATACGACTCAGTGGTGGGTTAGACGACCACAATAAGGAACTGGAGCATGCTTGCTTGCTTGCATGCATGAGTGAGTTTGAGGTATTGGGTGAATGTGTGTATGTAGGCTGCGTAATGGAATACATGGATGCCTTTCAAGGGAGGAATTTGCTCACTCTCATTGGATTGTATTCATGAGTTGGGTTGAGTGGTTTAAAGATGAAGGTATGATGTGCGTACGCAGAGAAAACAATGAGCAGTTCACTCTATCTATACCCTGATAGAGGTACACACATAGCAGCTGTGAGTGAGTGTGAGTGTGTGTGTGTGTGTGTGTGTGTGTGTGTGTGTGTGATAAGTACAAGTGTGTGTGTGTTTCAATCCATTACCACTACTAAATCCTCAAACTTGTAGCCTAGTTTCTTCACTTCATAGATATTTGTCTAAGGTAAGAGCGTATCTTTTACCACTTAACACCTAATAAAAGCTCATTGAAACTAATACTGGGAGAGACAAAGGCTACCTCTTAGCACAAATGCACGCGGTACGTACCTCTACAAAACATGAGTGGGTGATTGAATTTGCCATATCAGTCTACATGAAAGTATGGCAGGCTAACCGAACAGCGACTACTAATACAACATTCTAAAAGTACCACTCACTCATTCTGAATGCAGTAGAGGTCCTTTCTCCAAGTAGTAGCGACTCTCAGACCAGGATAAAGTTGTTCAGTTCGGCTCTGATAAACTTTGTTTTAAATATTAAACCTCAAAGGGGCGGGGACAAGACGTAAGGGGAGGAAGGAAATAAGAAAACCGAGGAAGCAACGAGCCCCTCCCACCAAATGGTCAGCAACTTAGAACACCGCCTTTTTTAATAACTCTCTGCAGAAATATGGCGGATGCTGGTGGCAAAGTTTCATCAGGCAAAGATTCCTTGCACCAGGAGATATGTCAGGTATATTTTTCAGTAGCCTACTAGCTAATAATCATACATATATATAACCAATAACTTGAACAGCTGCTCAACCTGATGAATATGTGTATAGCATGCCCATTCATTTCTCCATGCATTCACTGTAGGTATTATCTTCACAGCATGGAGTAGTGTTTGCTCAGCCAGCTATTGTCCATCGAGCCATGTACACGGGTAGAGGAATCATAGCCAAGAACACCGAGTTCTCTCCTGATCAAGTCGACGCCAGAGGCTATGTTCCTGTGGAGTGGTGGATCATGTCACAGACTGAGGCCAAGAATGCCAAACCACTGGAGAATGAAGGTACACACACACACACACACACACACACACACACACACACACACACACACACACACACACACACATATGCATGCATGAAGTGCATTAATCTGTCTGTCTATGAAATACCCGAGCTAACAAAAAACACATTGTCACTGCAGGTATCACGTCTCTCCTGATCAATGGCAGAGCTGTCTTACTCACAGAGGCTTTGAAGGTTGCTGAAGTTGAGCTCATGGGAAATGGTTTCTCTAAACAGTGGCCGTTGACCAAAGTGCTTGATATTGGTGGACGTGATAGGTACCCACAGTACTCAGAGAAGTGTGACAGCAATAGTGGTGAGTGTACTAGTGCACCAAACCTGCTATATAGAACTTAAAAATAAGTAAAACATAACAAAAGGAAAAAAAATTAAATTGTTGACAAAAAAAAACAATTTTGTGTTTTATTACAGCAGCTGCCGGTGCTACTGTGGACCCTGAAGCTCCTCCCATTCCTTGTCATGTTCATTCTGGTGAGGTAGTGAATGGACGGTGTGTGGGTCACGGGAAGACAGAGGCTTACTTCTTCCCTCCTCTCAATGTGCCTCCTTACAACAGAGAGCTGGGGCCAGTGAAGACTAGGCTGGGACTCAAACCAGGAGTCACCAGACAACAGGTGAGCTGATCGAGGTAATGTCAGGATGAAATAAATGATGGGTGTTATTGTCAATGTACAAAATGTGTTGCTTTTTTCTTTTAAGGTTCTGGAAGGCTTGAAGAAGTTTGGTGAAAATGATGACCTTTATTCTTTGTTGACTGAGTACCAGATATCACCGTGGGAGAGTTGGACCATTGAACAAAAAGTTATACATGCTCCAGGTACTATATATTGTTAATATATAGTAGTGTGACAAGTCAAGCAGTACTCTTTATATGTATGTAAGGTCCCTGGACAACATTTGAAATACAACTTCCTCAGGATGACTTCAACCTGCTAGCATGGATACTTGGAGAACAGTTGGCACCGCAGGAGAGAACAGAAAACAGACACACATACCAGCTGCGTGGCTTGGAAAATGAAGAAAAACTCTTCCATGGTAAACCGTACACAAAATTTTGTGCACATACTTGCAGAGGTTGTCAATTGTAAACATCTTAATGTCTATTGTGCATACATCCCAGAGAGTCTGGATTGGGAGATGAACACTGATCCAAAGTTCCAGGAGAACTGGTGGAGGAAGTGTGAGGTGCTAGCCGAGGGAGAATGGGGAAGGACAATGAGACTGTTCTATCACATCTTCTATGGTGAGGGGTTTGTCATTCGACCAGGACAAAGGTACAAGTGTGATCCTGACAATAGGCCCTTTGCTGGTGAGTGTCTTGATATGTGCAGAATAACATTAGTAACTTACATCATGCACGTACCGTACATTCATATCACACTTATGTCAGTATATCAACCTTCATGCAGGCATTATTTGGAGTGGAGAAGGCCTCATCAATGGACTCAGGTTAGATGTCAAAGATGAACAATGTAAGGAGTTTCTAGTGGCTCCCAGCCATGCAATGGAGTTAGAGAATACCTCACAGACTGGTGACATGATTGTGTTCACTGTGTTTCCATTTGAGCCAGTGAATAAGAATTAAATATCACTTTGAAATGTATTGACCATTACCAGTTTTCCTGCTAATGTGAAATGCTGTAATGATCATTGCCATAATTTTTGTGTCCACGTTAAAAGCACTCAACATTTCTGATGTTTGAATAATTATAGTTATACATGTATATGACTGTATTATAATAATACAAATGATCAATCCAGCAGCAGCTATTATTATGTGTTGTGTCTATTTGTCTGTCTCCATCCCTTCAATGGTAGAGAGCAACTCATTTGATTCCTTGAGCTCCTAAATGTGAACATACAGACGTGACATGTAAGCACAAAATTTTAATCATTTCCACGCTATACAAACATCGGTTGTCAAGAGCTTACTCTAACAATGTCCAGGCCTCCGATGAGTTCCCCTCTCACGTAGAGCTGAGGGTACGTCGGCCATTGAGAGTACTTCTTCAACCCTTGTCTCACTTCATCGTCTTCCAGGATATCAAAGGTACTGAAGTCAATTCTAAGAAAGAACCACAAACATGAACAATGATATAAAGTGGTGTATGTAGTGTATATTATTATGCATGAGGGTTCTTGAATACTTACTTGGAATCTTTGAGAAGTTCACACATTGTCCGACTGAAACCACAACGAGGTTGCTGTAGACAACATCATTATTCTTAAAGTCTTACTAGGATGGTTTGAGTACACTAGCTTACATCAGCTGATCCCTTCATGAAGAGCATTACAGGTGCTTGATTGGTTAGTGCTTTTAACCTGTAAGAGATTGTTTACCCGTCAACAGACATCATTCAGCATGCACTTATTCCAATGATCATATTTCAATTGGTACCTATCATTTAGACTTTGTGCTTTCGGTAGCATGCTCTCAAGCTCACCACTTTCCTTCAATTCCTGTGAGTGCAATGAACACTAATATTTCCTCACTAGCTCTTCCAGAAACTGATTATACCTTCAATATATCAAGACCTCCAACAAGTTCACCCTTGACATAAAGTTGTGGATAGGTAGGCCAGTTTGAGAATTTCTTCAAACCTTTGGAAACAAAAATCAACTCATTCAACACACCAGAGGTTTCCATTTCTCGTGAGTATCATGTACAGATGTGTCTGATACCTTGTCGAACTTCATCATCCACCAAAATGTTGAAACTGCTGAATTCAGCATTCATCTCAGAGAGCAGCTCCACTGTTTTACGACTGAATCCTGTGAGTATGCAAAATTATGCCACGTACTTACCTAGTGATTGAGCATCTGGTGTTATTAGCTACACGATTATTTTACTCACCACATCTTGGTTCTTGAGGAGTTCCCTTCATGAACAACATACAGGGTGCCGAGTTGACCAATTTCTTCAGACGACTATCAAGATCCTATCACATCACAACTTGGTGCTTAACAGCCTGATAAACAGATCTGGAATGCTTTCCCTCACCTCTTTTGTTCCCTGTGTCCCACTGGTACTAGGTGGTGGAGGAGCCAATCCTTGAGAGTGGGCAGCTGTCTTCTTCACTAGTTCTGGTACATGAGCTCCATTCACTCTATCAACAACTTGTCCTCCCTTTTGAAAGAGACACAGGCTACTTTGCTTCACGTTACAAGCACATTCTGGAAGAAACTAACTCACTTTAAGAAGCACAAAAGTAGGAACTGCAGCAACTTCAAGTTTCAGAGAAATTTCAGGGACTTCTTCAGCTTCAACCTGGAAGTACAAAGGTTAGCATGCATGATGTGACCATTAGAAGATAGAGCACCAATTAGTACAATCTTCTAAGTACGAGCCTATGATTTGACACTTGCATTGAAAAACTTGACATTCTCATGCTCCTTGGATAAGTCCTCTACAGCTTGGTTCATCTGTTGAGTAGCCTGAGACCATGGTGCCCAAAAGTGAAGGACTGACAGCCTACATCATCATCATCATCATCAGTCACAGCAAATAGAGATGATTCATAAGAAAACAAGAGAGGTTCCTAATCACTTACCCCCTAAAAGAACTGAGTTCATCGAGCTGCTTAATATCGACGAGATTTTCAACTGGCATACTCGTTTGTAGATCTCTGGATTAATCTGTGAATAGGAAAAGGGTCGTCCTACTGCATGCGCGCACGCATGCGAAGTGACGTCATGTACATGTCGGATAATTATCTGAGTCTGCTACATGAAAGCATAAATTTAGGGTTTCTCAGACTATAAAAACACTTGTCAAATAGCTCAAATTGACCAGAGACTTAACTTATACTTATTCTGCCCTGCAACTGGATAATTACATCTGCATTTCAAATGGCCAAGACTGTTCTTGTATTTGGTGCATCTGGAGTTATTGGCCTAGGAGCAGTGAAAGTGGCCCTAGAAAAAGGTGTGCTCTTATTGTAGTAAACAGTCACTATAATATTCATAATGCTAACCTATATTAGGACACAAGGTTGTTGGTGTTTTTCGTAGTGCTGAATCTGCTCAAAAGACAACTGTTCGTCTTGGCAACCCTCCTCAAGACAAGTTTATTACTGTGATTGGAACCCTGAGTAAGCAATAGCGTCATTCTGTGAATGTTGTCCATTTTATATATAAGGTATATGATACAGGCTCAGAAGAAAATGCAGCTGAACTCCAAAAATCTGTGCTAGCTAAAGCAGGAGAAATAACAGATGTTGTTGCCAGTATAGGATCTTGGAACACTGGTGGGCCAATCCTTAGCATAAAAGCTGAAGACTTTCATAAGGTGACTTATTTCAGCAGATCGAGAGAGTTGAAATTGCTTATATTTTGTACTACAGCTTGTTGGACAGGATGGCCTAGTACCTCACTTTCTTGCTGCAAAGTATTTTCTTCCTCTTCTCAACAAAGAGGGAACATCATACACCATCATCAATGGTAAGTTGCACACCGTCGAAAGTTATAAGCACAATCATGTAAATTGTAACTGTTGCTTGAACATGTGTAGGTGGTTTGGGAGTCTTTATCCCTTATGTTCCCAATGTGGGACATTTATGTGTCAAAAATGGTGCTCTAAACAAGTTTTCAACTGTGCTGTTTAATGAAATGAAAGAGTCACCTACTCGTATCAATGAGGTACAGTCTGGGATTGTGGTTAAAACAATAATAATGTATAATAACACACACACACACACACACACACACACACACACAGTTTGTTATTTCTGTGTTTGTAAAGTCATGGGATGAACCAGCAAAGTCTTCGGAGTCTGGAAAAGAAGCACCAATTGAAAACGTTCCTTCTAGCACCAACACAATAGTGGGCAATGCCCTACTGGGAGTCATCACTCATCCTAGCTCTAAAGGTGAATCATTGGCTGTCAATGGAGATACTCTTGAGAAACTCACAACAACAGGAAATGTTTAATTTTTGAGATTAAAAAAAACAACACAGCAAACGTAATATGCTTAGAACTGATAAAATGTGTAGAAATATTTCATTACTGGACATGTACAACTAGTATACTATAGCATTCCATAACATTACATTACGAGTTTAATTAGCAAACACAAGTACCTAGTCTAGATCTGTATTACTGTAACCACAATGATAATTATTGTCCATGTGCAGACTCTTACAATTTGACTTGCATGAGTATAAAAGCTTCATTGAAATCCTTGTGTTTGGTACATCTGGAAGTGAACTCTACACAAAAGAATCATTATATTATATAGCTGTCAATGTACAACATAACTAGCAGACTCAGCATTCCCCAGCATGGGCCCAGCAGTCATGGACCCCCAATTAAATTTTTGTGGTTTAAAGATCAGGGACCCAGCTTGTCTTGTCACTCAAATCTATAGGCTGAATTTACAATGTCTAAAACTATCTTTGTGTTTGGTGCATCTGGAACTATTGGACAAGGGGTAGCCAAAGTCTCCTTGGAAAAAGGTTTGTGGTTTCACATTGACAAAACATGACTGAATTTACAACCCTGATTGTTAGTTGCTACTTCTCTACCAACAGGTTACAGGGTTGTTGGTATCTTTAGAAGCACTGAATCTGCTGAAAAGACAAGAGCCCATCTTGGTAACCCCTCTGAGGACAAACTAGTTGCAGTGATTGGGAGTCTTGGTATGTTCAAGAGTATGGTATCTATGTTCAATGGTTGTACCCATTTAAATATGCATATATATGTGCATTGTTGAGTTTAAAAATGTGACTCTAATTCTGATTGCACAGCCTCTGAAGAGAGTGCAGCTGAACTCCAAAAGTCTGTTCTTGATAAAGCAGGAGAATTCACTGATGTTGTAGTATGTATAGGAGCTATGGGAAAATATTTTGGACCACTGCTGAACATGAGAGTTGAGGAATTAGAACAGGTAATTAGTATACTTACCTACATATATACATCTACTGAATTTTTTTACCTTGTAGTTCCTGTAAACTATCAATTTTGCTTGTTACAGTTGGTAGGACAAAATAGATTAGTACCCAACTTTCTTGTTGCAAAATACTTTCTTTCACTTCTTAACAAAGAGGGAACATCGTTCACCATCATCAATGGCAAGTTATTTACCATTAATTTTTATATAGACATTGTATAGAAGTGATGTGGATTTTATAAAGCTAGAGTTTGCATTTTAGCAAGCTAAATGTCTGCATTGTGATGCATATGTCTACACTGTCAGGTGGTGCTGGCCCTGGATTCCCATATTTACCAAACATGGGTCATCTAGTGGTATAAAGTACTGCTCTTAACAAGTTGAACACTGTGCTGCTGCAGGAACACAAAGATTCTCTTACTCGTATCAATGAGGTATTTTTACCAAGAATGTACCGTAATTAGTAATAAGCAGTCCAAAATGTACCTACTAATATCAATACTGGTACGTCAATGAGGTAGCTGTTTGTGAAGGGATTGTCATTTATCACCCTTGATCATGATGAACAGAAATGGCTGCACACATGATGAAGTGTCCGAAGGGATGTTTTTTCACTCTACTTACGCACTAAACCAAAAACCAAAACCAAACCATTTCAGCTGCCTCTGAGAGCCACACCTAGCTGGCCAAGCCAGCTTGCCTGTGCACTAAGTAGGCACGAGAAGCTGTGCCATGGGATTTCCCTGGAGCCAGGCTAGGAGCTCACAGGAGGACTCTCTCAGTAGGTGGTGTGGGCACCAGGAGGACCCACCTGGGCCATACTGCTGATACAAGAGTACTGTCAGATTGAGGCCATGTAGTTCGGTCCCCAGAAAACTCCAGGTACTCATTCACAGCCGAGTCAACTTAGCCACGTACACACACACACAATCTACACAGGTAGTAATCTCAATGTACGTGGTGCCCTGGGATGCACCTCCTTCTGGAGAAGGGCCTCCACCCACTTCCAACATAGTCGTGGGGAATGCCATAGTCGGAGTCATCACCCACCCCAGCTCCAAAGGGGAATCCCTGTTCCTCAATGGAAGCAGCATTGAACAGCTGTCAAACACTGGGAAGGTGTAACTCAATTAGAAGAATATAAGATGTATGGCACAGTTGCAGTTCTATATAGCAGTCTTACACATAGAAGAATTTGTCACTACACAAAATGTTAACTTGCATGTACATTTTGGTATAAAAAATTTAACATCCAGCACTGTTTTGCAAGTAACCATTACATCACTGCAGGCACTTTAAAGCCCAGTTGAACATATCCCTTTGCAGCACGATCCTACAAAAAAGTTAGAGTACTAGTGTATAATAACCACTGTACATAAGTAATGTAGGTACTTTACTGCATTTGATGGAAACATAGTGAGTGCATACATGGATAACACACAAAAATTTCAGTTACCAGTAGTACTTTAACCATAGTTACGCAAATTGTACAAAAGTATGAATACACACAACAGGTCATCATCAAGGTTGTATATAGTTTTTTTTATACCATCTTTAAATCTGAATTGGATGTGCTCTGCAAAGAGACAGGGCCTGAGATCTGGGACCGTCTCAGTTTCCTCTTCTGTCTCTGTCTTGTTCTGCTAGCGATGCACTGTGGCTCCTGGGCCACGGATGGAATCGATTTCTTGGCCTTCTTGTCTGTGGGCAGCACATACAGCATCATGACTGACACCCAAGCACATTGCTGGATTGACTTACTTCCAATAATTTGTTTGAATCTGCTGAAATTCTTCTTCGACGTTGGGGTGAAATCTTTTAACGAGCTGTTCTCCTCTACCTGCACTGTTTTGGGGCTAAACAGCTTGTTCCTGCTTCTAGTGTTGTATTTTGTTTTCTTTGCAACAGGAGAATTATTCTGAGGAGCAGAGAATTTCAGTACGATAACAGTAAAGTGAACTTGGACCCCGGTTGACTTGAGCCCCCCCAAACAGTGTATACTCACATCATTCTCTTTGTTCACTTCGTGGATGCTCCTCTTCTTGGCAGCCTTGGCCTTGGCCTTGCGTGCCTTCTTCCTTATGGGAAGTGGAGTTGCATCAATCTCTATCTTGGTCTCATCACCAACAAGAGTGTCTTCCATGAGCTGCGAGGACCTCTCCAGGACCGGGATGTACGGCTTGGAGGCATCAAGATCACCTGCCACTGAACCCTTGTCCTCCATGGCCTGGAGGTACGACCTGGAGTCAGGAAGATACAGATAAAAACCATCACAAACATAACCAAAAATTCTCTCATAGATTTATATGTGGCAGTCACAGGAAGAACTGGAACAATATCCCTACTAAATTTGGCCCACTTTTTTGTTACTTTATATCTCCCCAGTTGTGTGTCCTCAGGCTAAGAAGAAACCTAGTCAGCTAGTAGCTCTACTATTCCATAACACATCAATGTGAAATTAATTAATCATTAATTAATGTTAATAAAAATGGATTAATGTTTATTTTCTACCACATATATTATGTAAGAAACGAGCATCACTACACCATTAGCCAGTCCCCTCACCTCCTGCTGGTTGATTCCACTGGTTTGAGCACTGTGCTAACAGGAGGAGGTGGCTGACACTGGCTCCCAGTCAGTGACGGTCTCTGGCTCTCACTAGAACAAGTGCTGTCAGCAATCGACTCATAAATGGTCCTGTCATCATCAGGTATCTAATATGATTGTGAGCATGTGAGGACATTAACACTGCTGTGCTATAGTATGGGAGTGTGTACCTCTGGTGGGACTTCATATATTGGTTCTTGTTGCTGTGTCTTGAGTTGTTCGACCTCCTTCCTCCATTCCTCCTTGACAGCCTCTACTTGTTTCTCGCTGACTGTCTTTACGTGGCTCAGTTCATCTTCTTTATTGTGTAACTTCTTTTCAAGAGAGGTGATCTGAAGAGAAATAGAAACAAATGACAAGACACAACGACTGACACATTCACACATACCCACCCACACCCAGGCCTTGATAGATTATGCCAGCATAATTTCGAGCATATATAGGTACTCTTGAACATCAAGAATTATGCTAGCATTTTAGGCTGAATTTTGTGATCATCCCAGCATAATAGGCTGGTATTTTGTTGGATTAACAGGAGTGAATGCCTTGCCATAGTATTATATAGTCTCCAACTGTTTCAGCAGTCACTTGTATTGTCCAATACACATTCTTTAGTGTTCTTTGATGAAGCAGGCTAACTCACAAAGTGTGAATTAACTAGTATAATTACAGAGAACCTTTCCCCATCAAAACTAGTGGAGAACCCGAGAACCTTTCCCACTAAAACTAGTGGAGAACCCGAGAACCTTTCTCACTAAAACTAGTGGAGAACCCGAGAACCTTT
>CAXIPT010000002.1:18607506-18622495 GCA_964030475.1 Tethya wilhelma | reverse complement strand
AACCCGAGAACCTTTTCCCATCGAAACTATTGGAGAACCCGAGAACCTTTTCCCATCAAAACTATTGGAGAACCCGAGAACCTTTCCCCATCAAAACTAATGGAGAACCCGAGAACCTTTCCCACTAAAACTAGTGGAGAGCCCGAGAACCTTTCCCCACTAAAACTAGTGGAGAACCCGAGAACCTTTCTTACTAAAATGAAAAGGCACCAAGGTGCTTAACCCTTGATTGTCACAAATGACAATCTAGCTTCCAGTACAATGAACAGTGGATCCAGCAGAGGATACCAGCTAAAATTACTATTTTAACCATGAGGACGGATGCCCTGCTGGACCAGGAGGCTCCCGGCTAAGTAGTGGCAGCGCGTGACCGGCTATACACAAAGAATATTTGGTCACTAACAATGACCTGATCATGATTATCTAAAAGTTAACTGCAAAGATATAGTTAGAGTACTAGCACTGTACTATAGCTGGCAAGTTCACATACAAACATGACGTTACTCAGCCATGGTCATTTTTCATCAGACAGCTAGGCTATCATCAGCTCTGTCATGCCTTGGATTCACTAAAAACATGCTTATAATATGTCAAAATAGCATGATTAATAAGATTATAGTATTATTGCGTGTTAAATTTACCTACAAAGTAAGTTAGTTGCCCCTCAACTTCTCCTGCAGGCTTCTGCCAAGTGAAAACTAGTCCATTCTAAATAACGCACACTAAAAAAAGGGCGTGATTAGCAGGTGTGGCCTCGAAGCTTAGCGCTCAGAGAGGCTGAAAAGCCTCAGATCTCAGGAACTACAAGGTTTTGTTGAATATCGATTATTTTACCTTGGTGTACCGCTTTTGAAGACTGGGCCTTCCGTTCTTGAGATATAGAGTGCAGAAAAAATCTGTCAGACAGACAGACAGACAGACAGACAGACATACAAAACCATAGATATTAGAGACTACGTACCCGGGATTGGAAACGCAGGGAAATTAACAATCCACGCGTGTTGCGCTTTGCTGTGCGTTAAATAGAATAATTGAAAAGATTTTCCAGAGACTTGCACAAGTTTTGGACTGGAAAAGCAAACTGCACCTGCTTGAGGATGGATAGTGCTAGTGGCCGAGTTGGCAGCATTATTACGGTCATAATGTTTCCAATAACATGTCATTATTGTTCATGCATAAGAATATACAATAAGAATTACATCATAAACTTCAACACTGCACTGTAGAGCAGTTATGATGACAGATTCAATCACAGATCAGAGAATAGAGACTGAAAGTGACAAAGAACTAGGAGACTTGAAGTGGCAGAGTTCCTGTAGGATA
The DNA here is from genome assembly GCA_964030475.1 of Tethya wilhelma. Lineage (NCBI taxonomy): Eukaryota > Metazoa > Porifera > Demospongiae > Tethyida > Tethyidae > Tethya > Tethya wilhelma. The sequence continues at coordinate 18,621,172 of CAXIPT010000002.1, read as the reverse complement.
TACCTGGACTGTGGCATCAGAGACTGCAGCTTAGCTTTGGTTTGCCGGGCGTAAACTTCTTATCACCAGAGATAGGTGATGTGTGTGTCCTATCCTGCCAATTTGGAATAAAAAATAAAGACAAGCTCAAGTGCTTGCTGTTTAACAGTACTGCATGACCTCAAACACTAATCTACCCAATCTTGATGCTTGGTGAATAAATCATTTGAGATCTAAGTACATGTAGTGACATAGCTTTCAACTGCAAACTAAAGATTCTCACAAATAAAAACCCTGCCCAGGTTATACAGCATAGCCTAATGCAAACAAAAAATCAATATAAGCTACTGCCAAAAAACAGTATGGACATGAGAGGTACAGAAAGTCCTACATAAAGCTATATTATACCTACATACTGAATGGCAACACTGTATCACATCCCTTTGTTTTATGTCACACAACATTAGCCCGTTCCATAGAGCATCAAAAGCACTAGTTTATGCCATAAAAATTATTACTATTGTTGTTTTTTTTTAGCAGTTAGAGGTACAGGAAGAATGATAGTTCATAGATTCCCGGCTACTTTAGTACAAATCAGCCTGGAATGCATAGTCTAGTTAGTACTTGCACTTTATTATTTCAGTACCAAGTAAGTATATTCTTACCTGTTTCAATGAAATCTTAGCTGTAGCAAAAGCGCCGCTTCTGTTCTGGATTTCACTCCTTTCTTGGGACGGCATCAAAGATTTACAAATTGTGGCAGCTGCCCAAAAATGCCCAAAAAATGCCCAAAAGTGCAACACGCGCGGTTCGTGAAATTTACATTAGAGCATATGGGCGTTTCCAATCCTGGGTACGTAGTCTCTAATATCTATGACAAAACGACTACTGTAACCCTTGCTGCGCATGCGCGCGCCAAGGGTTAACTAGTGGAGAACCCAAGAACCTTTCCCACTAAAACTAGTGGAGAACCCAAGAACCTTTTCTCATTAAAACTACTTGAGAACCTAAGAACCTTTCCCACTAAAACTACTGGAGAACCCAAGAACCTTTCCCACTAAAACTACTGGAGAACCCAAGAACCTTTCCCACTATAACTTTCAGAGTTATGAACGTAAGTACCATCAATTTTGTCGCTAGAGCTGTCTTTCTAGAGATTTCGATGGGACAGACAGACAGACAGACAGACAAAACGACTACCGTAAATTGATAATTTCTGCGACATTATTTGGTAGCAATAAGCATAATAGACAACTTGAGAAGCATAATAGGTAGATTTTGGAGCATAATTGGGCCATTCTCCCCCGAGCATAAAAGAAAAAAAATAGATAGAGTCTTGATCTATCAAGGCCACCCACCCACACCCACCCACCCACACACTTACACCCACACACCCACACACACACACCTATACCCACCTTAGCTTGTTGCTTCTGGCTGGTCTTTTTCTCTTTGTCTAGGTCTCTCTTCAACTGTTCCTTCACAGCTCTCATCTCCTCCTCATTAGCTGTCTTCATCTGGTCCATCTCTTCCAGCCTGGCCTCCAGCTCCTCACTAAGCTCCCTCATCTTGATGCTCTGCTGGGCTAGCTCCAGTTGGTGGTTACCTAAATACACAACAAGGACAAAAATAAAACAGGTCTGTACTAATGGTAGCTATATATGGTGTGGTGCAAATTAGCATGCATTTTATATTCACCCTGGATTGCATTCAACTTGGCCTCTTTGGTCTCTATCTCTTTCTTTGCCTCCTCCAGCTGAGTGACAAGGGACCCGTGCTGAGCTCTTTCGCTTCCCACACTCTTAGCCAAAGAGAGCAACTCACTCTCCTGGTGATGACAAGCAAAAACAACAGCAAAAAAAAAATTCTACTACCATTTTCCCCCTGATAATTCTAAAATCTTCGTACCTTTGTTCTCAGCTCTTCTTGCAGGCCCTTTACATCCTCCCTGGCTGAGTTGAGCTCGTGCTCCAGAGTGGCACACTGCTTCTTGAAGTCGGTCACTTGTTCTTCCAGCACAGCCCTGCACTTGTCCGAAGACTCCAAGAGATCATTTTCACGCTGGGAGAAGGTACGACGAGAGTCTGGAGGGGCAGAAAGAAAGATGAAATTTTAAACATATATTCTGGTGTTCCACAATGCAACACGACTATAAAGATAGAGGGTATTATTCTCTGGTCAATACGTGAATGCTTCCAAAAGTGGATGATACCCCAGTCACTATGGAGACAAAATTGAACAATTTATGGACATTTGGGATGTGGCAAAAATAATCATCCATTTTGAAGTCAGACCACACCTGCTGTTGGTTCTAATAGACTCACCATCCATTGACTGGGTGAGTTCCTCAATTCTTGTCGATAAGGCATCTCTGGACACAGTGGCCCTGTTCAGTCGAAACTCGAGGTCGGAGCACTTCTGTTCCAGCTCCTCGTTGTGCGAGTGTATCATCTCTCTCTCTCCCTCTAGCTGCTGGATGTGGGTGGACTGGTTCTTGAGAGTGGTCTCATAATCTTGGAGGGTCTTCTTGACTTTCTCTTTCAGGTCACTACCCAGAGCACCTGTTGTAAGTCCGTCAAAAAAAAAAACAACAAAACAACAGGATATAAAATTATTCTTTTGGTATGCACATCTTGTGACTCACTGTTCTCTGCCTTGAGCTGGACCATGGCTTCCTGGAGGCCGACTAGCTCTTTGGTCTTCTCTTCTAGCCGTTGACGTAGGAGAGTGAGCTCACTTTCACTACAGTGGTTGAGTGAAGAACAAAGATATTAGGATAATGGCAGTAATTTCCCCACATTAAAAAATGAACTAGATAAGCTCCTAGTTCACTCATTGCGATGCACCAATCATTCAACATCAAATTTTATCCCTACTTTGTCTCTTGAGTGGTCTCGAGTCGATAGACTGTCTCCTTGTTGACTGCCAGTTTGGCTGAGGTGGACATCAGCTCATCTCTGAGAGAGGAGAGCTGAGTTTGAAGTGTGTTCATCTCATCTTTGTGCTGAGATTCCAGCTCAGTTTGGAGTTTAGTCATCTCTTCCTTGTGTACAGCGTCCAGCTCCACGTTGTGGGACTTCATCTGAGAGAGCTCGGACTGAAGCTCCATTAGGAGGGTGTCTACAATCAAACATACATTGTGACACATACAGATTACATTACATATAAAGCTGCAAGCTTGCATACACACACACACATGCTACCTGTGCTGCTCTCTTGCTGTTGGACCAGCCTATTCTCCAGCTCTTTGCTAGCAGTGGACATTGATGCCTTCTCTTCAATGAGCTCACTGATCCTAGCCTGTAAGATCTCCACCTCAGCTACTGCGTCATTTGCCTGAGAGGTCACCCCCAGGAGTCTGCTCTCTGATCGGGCAACATCAGCCCTGAGCTCTTTCTCCGTGTTCTGTGCAGCCGACAGTTTGAGGGCTATCTCGGCCAACTGTCGGTTTAGGTTCACCATCTTGGTCTCATTCGTCTCTGAGAGATCATGGAGCTCTGCCGCAGCTGTAGGCAAAGAGAACAAAAACATCACACTATTATATCACTATATTGCCACATAATTTGGAACATTGTGTACTGTTAAAAAAGTTGTACCAATAAATGCTACCTCTATTTCTCTCCAGTTTCAGCTCACTCTCCAGTTCGACAACTCTCTCCCTGAGACCAGCCACTTCAGTCCTCAGAGACTGGTCACTCATGTCCTCCTCATCTAGTGGAAGCACATATATCAAATAACCATCAGTGTTGCACTCATGCACAAACATGCCAGGAGATACACACCACAGCTAACCTTCATTAGGTCTCTTCCTCTTCCTACTGTTTTGTTTCTTCATGGATTTTTGCAGATTCTTGAACCTCTGTCCATACATTGCTTCAAACTCCTCTGCCTGTACCTCCAATTCACGACTGGAAATTGGAAGTCAAGGAAGAAGAAGTCTTACAGCATACATACACACACGAGGCCACACTTCAACTCACGTGTATTGCTCTTCAATCTCGGTAATCTGCTCGTGGAACTCCTTGGTGACTTCCTGGCGAATGAGGCATTCTTGTTTCAACATGGTAACCTTCAACTCTGACAGTCTCTTGTTGGCTTCGTTCTTCTCAGCAATAAGCTGCTCCGTCAGCACCTGCAGAGACAGAGAGAAGAAACAAATCATAAGTTAAAAGTGCACTAGTGTCTTGCATTATAACTACATATGCAAAATCACAGCAGATACTACTATCATTTCTATGCGTACATTACCTTGCAGTTCTTACACTCCCGGTCATGTCCATCAGGCTCCTCCACCAACACGACCACTTCCATCTTCTCAGTCACCTTCTCAGTGGGTTGGTGGTGCTGTGATACGGCAACAGCAGCAGCAGCTGGTGGTGGTGGTGCTGGTGGTGGTTTAGAAGCCTTCTTCTTGTTCTTGTTCTTGTGGGCCACTGTGGGTGTGTTGGATGTGAGTGCCTTGTGTCTGAATGGCTGGGGACAAGTGGTGGACGCGTTCATACGGAGACGAGTGTGAAAAGCAACAGGCTTCACAACAGGAACGATCTGGTTGTCATAATGTGGGATAGAACAGAGGAAAGGATAAACACATACCAGGTATAACCGTATTACACACGTTGAACTCAACTCAAAAAATCAGGAACACAAATAATCCAAGAAGAAAAGCAAACAAAAAAACAAACAAACAAAAGAGCATTTTCAAAAACAACAACAACAACAACAACAACAACAAAACATTCCCTCTACCTTGCTGGTGATAGCAGAGAACTTGAGTACATGTATTGTCTCATCAAAGACGGAGGAGACATTGGACACATTGACGAACATGGTGATCTTTCCCTGTCTGGCTCCTCTCCCCTTCCCAAAGAAATAGTTGTGGAGAAGACGAGTAAGCTTGCTCTCGCGATAAGGAACCACGTGTTCATCACTTGCACCTCTGCAATAAAAAAAGTCACACTAACTTAAAAAACAAAACTATTGAAATCATCCTGGTCGTACTTTTTAGACTGATTGTGTCTCATGGCTTCAATGCACTTGCCCAAAGTGAGCAGTGAGTTGTTGATGTTGCCTGCCTCCTTGATCCTCACTCCAGTAGCACCGGTCTTGGCCGACCTCTCTGCACCAGCTAGATCCACAATGGAAATCCTAGAATGTGTCACAAAACATACGTGAAGGATACAATATTGGATGTAGACCCTGTTATTATTGCAGTACCTATTGACTCTGGCAATCTCTGGTCTGGGTTTGTCGGTCTTGACTACTCTGATCAGTTTGATGGTGTAGATGGAGTGGCTTCTGGAAGACTGGTAGTTGAGCCTGGTATGGGCCACGTGACGGTGGCGCTGACCGAGTCTCAACAATAGCATCGCCTCTTCAATGTTGTTCACCTGGATCTCTCTCAAGCCTGTGAGCACAGACATAACAGTTCATACTAAGATGTGTAAATACAATATAGCCTCAATTTCTCTCACTCTTCTAAGTACTTGAGAGAGAGGGAGTTAGACTAGGAATTGACAAGGCTAAACAGAGTATAGAGCACAAACACACACACACACACATACACACACACACACACACACACACACACACACACACANACACACACACACACACACACACACACACACACACACACCTTTGATAAAATGGTTTGCGTTTTTATCCTCACAGATCTTAAGACACGTCCTGCCTTTGGTCTTGGTTGGTGGTTCCACCAGGAGATCGTAGATGAACTCATTGTAGATCTCAGCAAAGGACACCCACAGAGAGAACTGCTGGTTGTCCGTATTCTGGTCGAGCTCAATTGATGAATCATCATGCTGATAATCTTCAAAACTAGCATCTGTGTAAGTTTACAGACACACACACACACACACACACACACATTAGCAAGTGAGAAACAGTAGATTAAATTAAGGACTACCAAAAAGTAAAGCCCCCAGTTAGCACCCACTTGACATTAGATGAGAAAAACAGCACTAAACTGATTAGTAGAGTAAAAAAAATGCCAACTCACTGTCTATGTCAGTTAATTTGCTCATGTTAGAAGATGCCTTGGATAAGGTGGATGCAGTGCTGGTGTTCTGTTCCTCTAGAATGGTTTCCTCACCAGGAGGGAGGGTAGGGGAGATGACCGCCTCCCTGGCCTGAAAGGGAACAAAAGAAAAAATTTAATCCAGGTGGGCGGCAAAACATCAATGATATTCATTACAAGCTCCAGGTAGGCAAGTTAAAACTTGCCCAACTGTTGATCCTCGTAAAATTTACCATGTTGAGGACTTTTTCTTTAACCCTCTCTTCCTCTTGCAAGTCCTCTTCTGTCAGGTAGGTCACTTCAGAGAAGTGCTTTGGTTTGACAGCAACATCCATCAGCTGCTTCGGATCAATGGAATTGAAGACGACATCCAGCGACCGAGGCAAGATACCGGGATCTGAAGGGGGACCTGTCACTGTGTACGTCTTGCCTAGTGTGTGTGCATTTACAATGCATTATTTTTGCACACGCAGAGATGTATGTTTTTTTATGAAGTTACCTGAGTTAGTGACTCCATATGTGAACACCAGACAGCTCTGTCCATCAAAGAAATCTTTCAGCATGGGTCTCATGGTCTCATCAAATAGATCCTTCTGCGTAGTGGTAGGGTCGTAGATTTTTGTGAAGGTGAATTGCTGTTTGATGCTCTCAGAAGATTTCAACTTGTTCTTGTACGTCTGAGACGTTTTGGGGGCTACAGCCATGATTTCGTGCTCTCCTGATTGGTGCAGACACTCGGGAAACCTGCTGGCAATCTCCTGTGTGTTCTTGGGTCTTATTCTGAGATAGACCAGGACGGGTTGTTTCTCCAGAGCATCTTTCTTCATCGGAGTCTCGAGGCTATCGTCATCAAAGAGCTTTCTTTTGAGGATTTCAAAATCGTCGTCTTCCTCCTCGTGACTATCAGGCGGCTCCCTGTTCATAGGCGTTAAGTCGTCGAATTCCATTATTAAGTCAGTGAAGAAGCAGGACTTTTAGTAGTAGCAAAAAAAGAAAAAAAAATTATGCACACATCTGCTGTTGAGTCAGAGTTTACCTCCAAGATTTAAAAAATCTGACCAATCATATTCTTTACAGATGACGAAATTACGCGCGCGAACTAATTAACTCGGCGACCTCTTACCGAAGATCATGTCAAAATGGACCATAAACAACATGTCATTGTACTACTATTATGCAAACATACTACAGAGTAAACCATCAGAATAAATATTGATAAAAGACATGGAAAGACACTAGAACTCTCATTTACATCTATATTCATATTCTGACATGTAGCTACACGAATATACTACAGTTCTCCGGATACATATATAGATCTCTAGTTATCAGGATGTGTTAGAATAGCATCTTTAAAGGCATCAGCAACATACTCTATGTTGCTGGCATTGAGTCCACACATGTTAATACGACCACNACACACACACACACACACACACACACACACACTTGTTAGTGATCGACAAAAGGAAACTCTCCAGTCATCTAAGATTTCAGAAATCAGTGACCCCATCATCCTGGAGCGCTATGTTGCCGTAGCTGACTACGAAAAACAGAAAAAGAACGAGTGTGCCTTGAAAGCTGGCCAGACGGTGGAAGTCATCGACAAAAATGAAAATGGTCAGTTGAGTATTACATTCATTTATGTAAAGTGCGTGTCTGTGAGTGGTCTATTGCTGTGTGCTGGTCCCTTTCAATGAGTGTCACATTGTGTGCCATATAGTGTTGATCTAGTTCTTCACTCACACAATTGATAATTGTTTGATTGTCAGTGATAGACCCATAGCTGTGAGTAGTTGCCAGAAGATAATTGATCAATGTGTATCATGTTTGCCATCACAAGCCGGTTCAAATTTCATATCTTAACGTTTGTTGTCAAATAAAAAATGTTGTCCTGATGAAGACTATATTTAGTATACAGGACACTCTAATTTGATACTCCTTCTTACGCCTGCTGCAGGATGGTGGTTTGTTAACGTTGATGACTTCCACGAGGGGTGGGTGCCAGCAACCTACCTAGAGCCCCTGTACGGCAGCTCTGATGAAATTGCAGGGCAGACATTTGCACCCGGAGAAGGTACACATACGTATACAATATCATTGCAATGTAATATACATACATCAGTAGCTGCTCAATTTCCCTAATGTGAGACTGGGAAATGTACACATTACTGTAGTGATGTTGATGTTATGGATTACTGTGATAACCCTTTTCTCTCTCTGCTCACAGAGGAGGTCCATATCACTATCAATCCGTACACAGCCCAGCAGGAGGATGAGGTCAGCTTTGAGAAAGGAGTGCTTGTGGAGGTGTGTGAGAAGGGCATTGATGGATGGTGGAAGATACGGTATGCTGTACATGTGTGTGTGTGTATGTGTGTGTGTGTGTGTGTGTGTGTGTGTGTGTGTGTGTCACTCTAGTATAAGATAATATCTTGTGTTTTTTTCTCTCTGTTGATATGTAACTGTTGTAGCTACTCGGGCAAAGAAGGACTTGCACCTGCAGCTTATCTCCATCGATACCAGGGCACTCTCAGTGAAGCTACCAGCGGTGCTCAAGTGGTGGGCTCTGTCAATGAAGCCATTGTTTCTGTTGGTGCCAAGACTCTCAGCTCCAGCACAAGTCAACCTTCCCTTCCACCCAAAGAGAAGAAAGTATCTTCTCCAACCAGTCCCAAATTGCAAGGATCTGGAAAATCCCAATTTGTGTCTTCATTGAAAGAAGCCATCAAGCCTCCCGGTTCCTCCAACAATGCTAGCTCCCTCACTGCCTCCTTTGGTGGATCTGTCACTGTCAAGGAGTCTGTTCCTGTGACTAGTCCAAGTCCCAAAGTGGCAGCTGCAGCAGAGAAGCCAAAGTTTGCTCCAACGTGGCATTCTGTTGCTAACCCCTACATTGACACAGAACGTAAGAGCCTGCTGTTGTATATTTAGCCATTCACTTTGGGGGTTCTTATTTAAGCCCACCACGCAAACAGAGTTGTTTGCCATGTTAAATTTAACGAGAACAGATAGAGGTAATTTGCTCCTTTGTTGTTTTGTTTATCAATACAGCTATTTATGCACCGACACCAAGACGCCAATCAATTATGGTAAGTTCATAAAAAAGCTTTATTAAATTTACCAATTTATGTAAACTGTTTCATATTCGCCACTGTAGAAGAAACCGCTCAAGAAGCGTGTCCCTCCCCCTGTTTCAAACAAGCCAAACTCTCCCAGCTTTGAAGATGATGCTCCCGAAGCAGTCTACGAGGTGATCCCTGAACCAGAGGAAGAAATCTATGTGGCACTGGGAGACTTCAACGCCGGAAATGCTGAAGATGGTTTGAGTTTCGCCGAAGGTGACAAGTGCACTGTCATCACAAAGAACCCGACTGGTTGGTGGTTTGTGGAGATGGAAGGCAAGGAGGGCTGGGTGCCTTCCTCCTACCTCGAGAGAATGCAAAAGCCGTCCTCTCCTGCCGCTCACGTCAGTCCAACGTCGAAGGAACCTCCGGCACTTCCTGTACGAGAGAAGAAGATCACCCCTGTGAAGAAAGTACCGCTCAAGGTCGAACCGTATGGAGCCAAGAAGGGTGCTGAAAGAGAACGCTCGCAGACTTCTACCAAGAAGATGGGACCTTTGAGTAGCAGTTCAACAGGCTCCATTTCAGCGGAAGAGAAACAGTCCTCCTTGAAGAGATCAACAAGCAATGATTCAGGACTAAATGTTGAAGTCTCTACCAATCCTAAACCGATCGGCAAACGTGTGGCATCACCACCATCCGTGCGTGTGACTCCCGTCTCTAAAGGTGGTGGCGGCTGGAAACCACAAACAACAACAACATCGCGCAAGATATCTCTTCCCGAAACCACACGCTCACCCAAAGTACCGCGGTCACCAAGATTGTCTGCCAAATTTGAAGGCTCGCGGCCTAAGATATCGGGACCAGTCCTGGTGAAAAGCACCTCTCCAGCAGCAAGACACAAATCCATGACAAAATCCTCAAGCTCTGACGACATTGACGCAAAACCAACCTCAAATCGATCTACAACTATGACACACTCAAAAGCTGTGAAAACTGTTAGTCTTAACCAGCTCAACAAACCTAATGACGTGCGATCGACATCTGTAAATACGAGACCATTTCCTAAACCTTCCACTGGTACAAGGCCAACACCACCAGGCTCTAGACCCTCTCCTGGTGTGAGACCATCTACTGTGCCTAAACCAGTCACCCAGAGACGGGGGAGCAATAGTGAAGACCCTAGAGGAACAGCTCACGTAAGACGAGGTAGTGCAGGAGCTAGTAGTCCTGCTGTGAGTGCTCGAAGAGAGAGCAATAATATCAAATCTGAACTTCAAAAGCGTCTTCAGCAACAGAAGGGACCAACACTTCAGCCCAAGAAGACCTCTCCTCCTAACGCAACACGGAGAGTAACCCCTCCAGCAGTACCTGGAAGAGTATCTCCTCCGAGCTATCCCAGGAAGAGTCCTAATCCTCAGAGAAAGGCCGGTCCTCCTCAAAGACCTTCAGCTGCTCCGACACTAAAGGGGCGGAAACCAGACCGTCCCAAACCCCCCAATCCCAATACCATGAAGAGACCTCCCCCTCCGAGACCCAATGCCAGCCCGGGAATGAAGAGGAAGCCTTCGTACGTGGCCATCTGTGATTATTCCGGAGACACCGACACGTGTCTTGGATTCAGGGAAGGAGACACAATCGAAGTGGTCGAAAAGAGTAATGATGGATGGTGGTTTGTAAAGGTTGGCACCAAAGAAGGCTGGGCTCCTTCCACCTTCTTGGAAGAGAAGGTGTCTGCCAAACCTACCAGACCGAATCCACCGACTGTAGCAAAGCCAACACCATCGGCTACTACCAACCACACTCCTCCTGATTCAGTACCAGAATCCAACGCTAGTAGTCGGCCCGTTCCTAAACCCCGTGCTGCACCACGGAGAGGAACAATGTCCAATAATAATGCATCGTCAAACTTTTATCGTGCGATTGCTGAGTACGATGTCCCCATCTACGAGGATTCCGGTGTTCCTCTTGTGACGGGACGACTGTACGAGGTGAAGGATAAGAATGAGTCAGGATGGTGGCTGGTCAAGGATGGTGATAATGAGGGGTGGGTCCCTTCTTCTTACTTGGAACCCGTGTGATGATCATTCTAATTGATGCACTCTCAAATCTTGTCATTGATTTTTTTTTAAATAACTGTTGATGTTTTAAATGTTGTGTAGTGATTTTTATACACCCATTTCTCTGTGTGATTTTGTACTATTATTATAGTGATTTCTACATATTTATATTATCGATACTCTCATGACAACATATAATATAAAAATTAACTTTTACATCACAATATTGATTACAAATTAAAAATATATAATAATTTTTAGATTAACTATATAGCTATAATAATGGATGCATTCTTTTGCATTGACTTGCATTGAGCTCCACAATGTCATATACACCGTACATACGTCATGCAGTCTAGTTGATTTCAGAATTTGTTTCGGTGTTGTCTTCATCCCAGTCTCCATCACTGCTAGCAGCTGCCATGTTTGGATCTGAGGGGAGCCTCAGAGACTGAAGGTTGGGGTCGTTGCTGTTCATTGGATTCCCCAAACCAATTTCATTGAGTGCTCGTGGAAAGCTGTTACTGGATATGATTGAGGGGCGTCTCTCCTGGATCCTGCTCAGTCTTCCTGGCATGAAACCAGGCAGCACACCTTTGGCTCTTTGCAATAATGATCTGGTTTGAAGACTCTTGCCACTGAGTTTGGCTAGGAGGGGAGTGATCCTTCCGTGTGCTCGAAAGGTCTTCCGTAGATGTCCTTCTAGTGCCATCTGATGCAGTTTACCTGAAGCAATTGGACCAGTCTTCTCAACCATCTTGCAAAACCTCGAGAGTGGGTCTTGCAAGAGTTTATAGGGGCTGTCAAATTCCTTGAGCTTCCCCTTTTTCAGCAACTAAACAATGTAAATACAATGTCAACTGATTAATTTTATGTACACATCTTACATACCATGATTTTGTCCGAGTCCATTATGGTGTTTAGACGATGAGCAATTGTCAACACTGTACATTGTGAAAAGTTCTCACGAATTAACTTTTGGATAATCTCATCAGTCCTAAGAAGAGATGTGCACATGTAAAATTGTTGACCACATTTTGCAAACACAGCAATTGTTACAAACCTTTGATCGACATTTGCGGTGGCTTCATCCAACACAATTATCTTGTTCTTTCTCAACAGAGCTCTAGCAAGACACACCAGCTGCCTCTGACCTACACTGAAGTTGCTGCCTCCCTCAGACACTTCTGAACCCAGCTGACCTTCCATATCTTGAACAACTGGCTTCAGTTGTACTTGCTCCAGTGCATCCCACAGTTCTGCATCTGAATACTCCTCAAAGGGATCCAAGTTGTAACGCATCGTACCACTGAACAGGACTGGATCTTGTGGAATGATGGACATCTTCTTTCTCAGGTCGTGAAGTCCAATTGATTTGGAGTCTACATCATCAATGGTGATCACTCCAAAGGGCTCTGCTAGTCTGTACAGCACAGAGATGAGGGATGATTTTCCTGCACCAGTTCTTCCAACAATGCCCACTTTCTCTGAGGGATTGATGGTAACACAAAGATCCTTGACGACTAAAGGGAGGTCAGGTGAGTATCTAAAGGCCACATCTTCAAGGGTGATCTTTCCCTTGTCTGGCCAATCTGAAGGAGGCTTTTCATTTGGAGGAAGTGTCTCCAGAGAAGCTTCAGGTTCCAGACGACCATAAGACATAACTCTTTCAGCAGAGACCATCTGTACAAGTATACAATGCAAAGAGCTTACACAAACAGTGGCAGCATCAATAATAATGTCATCAAACTCACTGTATTCTCCACATCAGCACTCAGTCTGATTGTGTACTGCAACATATCAGCAAGTGAAATAGTATACGTTAGACCCAAACCAACCAGACCTGCATTCAACTCTGTGGAGCAAACACAAATGTACAAAAATTAATTTCTACTTTACCACACTGAGAAGCTTCTATAACAATCAATATAGCGATAACATACGTGAAGCCAAAGGGACAGAGATAAGTGCAACTGTTGCTAGAAAAAGTGTACTGAGAAGATCAATTCGAAGACCAAACCATCTCACAGTCACCAAGTAGAGATACCATGCCTGCATGTGTATATAATGAAATGATTGTTGTGTATATAGTGCCCAGCATTAACACATGAGGCTATGAACATTGAACCTGTGAATGTTCGTTTTGGTACTTGTGGAATTCATTTAAGGACATTTGCTCTTTTGAAAAGGCTCTAATAGTAGAGAGACCAGCCAGTGTTGTTGAGATGTGTGAATACAATGGGCTACGTGCTGTACAAAAGAGGGGGAAAGAGAAACCATAACTATGAAGGCACCAAGGTGCATAACCCTTGGTGCGTACATAGGCAATATAATATTGGACTACACAATAAACTGCAATAATATATCAAATACCATCAAAACACTCAGTATAATTATGTCTGTATAATGTAGTTGGATGAGTGTGTATCAATAAGCAGGTCTGCAGCTATGCTATGGGACTCGCTCAGGCTCGCCCCTCATGCTTGCCCCAAAATTTTAACAGGATGAATGGGTGTGGCCTCGAAGCT
>CAXIPT010000002.1:18545662-18605506 GCA_964030475.1 Tethya wilhelma | reverse complement strand
CACACACACACACACACACACACACACACACACACACACACACACACACACACACACACCTTGTCACTCTTCTGCTGTGACTCGCTACTGAACACCTCATTCTCACGCACCACACTGAGCACAGATCCCGGCAGAGAGACCATCGATCTCCCAGAGTATATAGACGCAGCATCAAACCGAGCTGCCTCAATGGTAGTAGGATGAATGTGGTCCTGCTCCTCTTCTTGGTGATGGGTCTTCTTCATGAACACGGGGCTTGGCGTTGGTGATCGTCTTGCAGCACGTCTCGGACTCAGAGGAGACGTCAGACCAGATCTTGGCAAAACAGGTGGCAGGAGCAGACTAGTTGCACTCGATCTTCCCGAGGGACTCACTGCACCCAGCCGGTTCCCTGGTTGAAGATGTGGATCAGGTGATTGAGGTGGTGGGGAAGAGGCTTCCCTAGTAGTGGAGTCAACTATTGGTGGAGTTGGTGGACAGATTTCAAAAATTGGAGCGTTTTTTATTTCTTTTGAAGGTGCACTTTCATGCTTAGCTGGCACAATAAAGTTTGTGTTCGTATTAGCAAGTGGAGATGTTAAAGTTGTCGTTTTGGCCTGTTCAGGTGAGGCTATTTTGGAGCTGTCCAATGGTGGAGCAGGAGGTATGCAGTTGATCAGAGGATTGACAACGAGAAAAGGGGCTGGACTTGATGTTCTGGGTGCTGAAAACTTGAGTCCATTAGGGGAGAGGGGCTGTGAGGTAGAAGCAATATCCTCGACACAATCAGTCGGCTGAGTTGGTGAACTGCTTTTGATTCGCTGATCTCCAATGCAAAATTGTGGAGGTGGGGAAGTGGAAGGATTGCGTATCACTTGCTGAGTTAGAGTCAACTTTGTTTGTCCAGGGGAAGTCATTTTGGAGTTATTCGTTGACATTATAAGTGGGTTGACAGCGTGAATAGGGGGACTTGATGGTCTGGTTGCTAAATGAGGAAACTTGAGTCCCCCATTCATTTTCAAATGACTAGGAATAGATGATTCTTTAACGTGATTTGATACCAGAGGCATCTTCTTTCCTGATTCAATCAGATGTGGAGGTACTTTCTTCTCCATCTCAGCCTGGTGTTTCTTAAGGTTGTGAGCAGTCAATGGATGTCCGACAGTTTCACCTAGTTCCTGTGGCTTTTTGGAAAGAAGACTATCTTGCTTGGAACGTGGCATTACGGGAGATCCAGGAATCGGACTGCACTGTCTGGGTACAACAAGTGGAAACCCCCCTGTACTAGATAATTTAGGCATTCTCTTTGGAAAGGGGAAACCAGTTGGACTCAAGCGGGTGTTCGAACCCCTCAGCAAATGATCTTCTTTTTCATTCTTCCTATGGTGGTCAGTTGGGCTGCTCTCTTGTGATCTTACGTGTGTCGGCGGGGGACTCAACCGCCTGGTAGGTGCAGGCAGCCCATCAGGACTGGCCCGCTCCCATGGTGGAGGAAAGTGGAAAGCATCTGGAGCACCGTCTCCTTGCCGGAACTTATCAAGTGATGGTGAACCGCCATTGACATCGTGCATGGAATGACCGTAGAGGGCGAGAGGAGTGGTGACGGAGACATGTCCGTCTGAGAGTAGTGTCGACATTGATCCAGGTCTCTCCAATCCGAAACTGTACGGAGTGATGCGACCAGTTTCATCGATGAGACTGAGCAGACTGAGAGTAGTGGGACTTGGTGGCTCTAAAGAAAATCACACAAAAATTGCACAGCCTGAGATCATGCACCGAGTCACAAAAATTGGCCCATGAATATGATTTACCCAATATGCATAATAGGGAAAATTAGATTATCATAATACTAATTGGAAGTGGCATTTTATTATTTTAAGTACGTAATTTTTTCTCTCATGAGACATAACGTACAGTGAGCCATTCACAGTGCAAAGAGAAGCACTAACCTCCTTCATAGATCAGCTTGTAGTCAAACATGTCTCTCTCCTCTTCGTCCAATTCATCTTCATCTCTGATCAGACCAAGAAGGTAATTTGGATCAATCCCCTGGTCCAACAACTCCTCGTGACTGCCGTAAACTTCTTGACAACCCTATAGAACACATAGCATTAATGATAAAATTTTGTTGAATGATTTATTGTGTGAACCTGACCTCTTTTATGACTAGAATCTTATCGGCTTGCAGAGCAAATTGAAGTTGATGAGTCACCAGTATGACCAAACGGTCTCTGAGAAGACCTCGGATACAGCTGTGTGGATGCAGAGGACATTACACAATAACTATTACAATCTGACTGACAATTAATAGTGCGCCTTTTATTGTTGAAAATATGTGGCATTGCAACTTACTCATTGAATAGATGTGTAGCTACTGAGACATCAACAGCACTCAGAGGGTCATCCAGAATGTAGATGTCTGCATCACGGTAGATGGCTCTGGCCAGGTTCACCCTAGCCCTTTGGCCGCCACTCAGTGCTACTCCCTTCTCTCCAACTTGTGTCAAATCCCCATCAGCCAGCTCTATGATATCCTGTGGAATCATGACATACCCCAAAAGTGAGTGATGTGACCAAAAATGGACACTAGCTGATCTTGAAACTGACCTCGTCGAGTGAGCATGCTTCAATCACAGCATTGTATCGATCAGGAACATAGGGCGTTCCAAAGAGTACATTGTCTCGAAGTGTTCCAGTGAACACCCAAGGCTCTTGTGAAGCATACGAGATACGTCCAATGACTTCAACGCAGCCTTCCAACGGCTTGAGCTCTCCAAGCAAACATTGCAGTAAGGTAGACTGAAATATTCAGCTACCAATAATTATGGGATCATGATAGATGTCACGTTTTGAAGCATACCTTTCCTGTACCAACAGCACCAACTACAGCAAGGAGTGGAATATCCTACAAGAGTAAAGTAATGACAATATTCTTTATAATAATTGTTAATTATTATTATTATGAGGAGAAAACTTGACGTACATGGTTGACTTCAAAGTTGAGGTCAAAGAACACAGCCTTCTCTAGCTCATAGCTCCAAGAAACAGAGAGGTTCTCTACTCTCACTAGTACATCTGGTGGATCGTCATCTCCTTGACATTCACTGGCCACAGATCTGAAAAAAGATCCTTCTGGTGGGTCGTCATCTCCTTTGAATTCACTGGCCACAGATCTGAAATAAGATCCTTCTGGTTTTTGTAGAGGAATGGCAGTACTGATTTCACCATCAGTATTGTCCTCCAGCTCATCAATACTGTTACAATACACTGAACCAGCAAATTCTGAAATAATACCACAATCATTAAATTTTAGTAAAGTTTTGCAGCTGTTGCTATAAGAACAACCTACTGTCAGCAGATTCATTTGCCGCTGGTTGTAGAGCTGGTTGTAGAGCCATGTTGGTTGGGAGATCATCTACCTCGAGCAAATTCTTCAAAAGGAAAAAAAATCATATAGGTAATAATATAGTAAACCAAATGCATAATAGTGACATTGTACAACATTGTGTATTATTGTGATTATAGGATATAAATTGTGACAAGTGCACATATACCTGAATACGGGAGAAAGCTACTTTTCCTTCAGAAATGCCCAGGATGGCAAGAACAAAAAAGTATGATGAGAGCCTGAGTGACGTCAGCAGTGAAAGGGTCGTGAACACTTGCTTCGTTGAGAGTTCACCTCCTGCACCTACATGCACTGACAGCATCAGCCACATGATGATGCTGATTGACACAATCATGTAGGCAAGGTTACAGGCCCGGATCAGGGCTCCCTTGAATATAATCTGAGACTCCTTCCTGTATATACAATGATGGGAGAATGAAGTTAAAAAATGTTACTCAATGTACATGTGTCCATTGTGACTGTTTGCTACACACTTTCGGAGTTGAGAGACTTTCTTCTTGAAGGCATTCTCCCAGGCGTACATCTTGATCACTCTGATACCGGCAATGATCTCGTTCATGACTCGAATCCTATCGTCAGTGACCACTGCTGATTTGAGTCTGCATTTCATCAAACATAGTAGAGAATGATAGAGGTACGGTAGCCTGGTGCCCAGACCCTTTCCTGCTGAGTTTTATATATTTCTCCCCCTAAAACTCAATAGGAATTAAGGGTCATTCTGGACACCAGACTAGGGGTACAGTGTGTGTTAAAATTTCTTTACCTTAGATAAACAAACAATCTAGCCAAGACAATCTGAAGAGGGATTTGCAGCAGAATGAAGCCAGCAGCAAGGAAGACACTCCATCCTACCTCTTGGTACACAATGGAGGTGAACACAATGAGGTGCAGTGGAGTGACCCAAATATAAGGCAAATGGGGGAAGGCCTGTTAAAGGAATAAAAGCAGTTATTAGAGCATAATATTATTATGCCACTGTATAGCAAACTACAACATGCATACATACTGGTTCAAATCTTTGTACATCATTCGATGCCAAGTTGACAACATGACCCACTGACACTTGTCCAATGTTCAATTGGTTTAGCGACAAAATCTGCATTAAAAGTAGCATGCACAATTTACAAACATTAATAGGTTAGACCGTGCACCACACTAGTCCCATGTGCATGTAAGGGACTGGCTATGCCAGACTAGCACAATGCATGTATGACATATTGTGTGCATTTTATGATCTGGATAGACAATGTGAGAGGACAGGCAATGTAGAGCTCGAGGTGATAGAATCAAGTACCTTTTGATAAATAGCAGCTGTTGTAATGATTCTAGTGATCATGCTCATCTTCTGTCCCATAAGAAAGCTGTGTGAGTGCAAGACAACCACCGTTACTGAGAGCAGGATGAGACCTGTTGTGTAAGCATGCATATTATAAAGTGAGAGGAGGTAAAGTGGAGAACGTGCACATATGTGCACAACTATGCATAGTAGCATCTGCTGACTGTAACATTGCATGCTGCTATAGGTTATCACTAATCCAAACAACATTAATTTTTTTTATTGGACTATTAGTAAGCCAGCATTCCATTTGTGTGATTCTGCACGAATCAAGACTGTACGACAGTACGAGAGATCGTGAAACAATTAATAACCTTTGTAATTAACACTGGAATTTGAGCTGCTCGTCAGGTCGTGAATATCAATCATTTCTGTGCTTGCCTTCTAATTGGAATTTGTGAAAATATTTGCGTGAAGAAACCCTCAAAAATTCAAGTGTTTTAATTGTACTTATAATACTTGAAATTGCTGAAGAGTAACCTGAGTTCAAGATAAGCGACCTCTGCATAGAACTCCTCCAAACCTCTGGAGGGTTATAGTGTAACCATGGGGAACAAAGCATCTAATGAATGCTCAACTATAAGATCATGTAGACATTCTCTCATACTTTGCAAGAAAGATCACAGCTAATAGATATGTACAGTATTATAAGCTGACCCAATAGCATGGAATTTGCTAGGCTACTACAAATCATTCACTGAAAATACTTGCACCACAACTCTAAACCTAAGACTAGTTGTGTTTGCTGTCAACATGCTTGAATCTGGCTATAGGTGGGCTACACAGATGTAGGAGAGAGCACAGATGCATGACAAATGAATGCTCGAGACTGCTATTAGTCTCTACAATAGCCATAACAATGACACATACTGAGTGAGTTTCACATCATGAAAGGATTGAAGCTACTCTAAAGGCATGCTTACCTAGGGCATAGAGGTAGGCATCTCTGGTGTCTTCACTAGTAGGGTCTGTAATGCCGAAATACTCACTCAAATCCCCCAACATGATAGACTGGGCAATCAGAATGGCAACCTGTAGCACAAAACCAGATCGACACAACATTACATCCAAATGTACTCTGTCAGTGTGCAGCTGCATGTATATACACTGAACCAACCTCAATGACAATAGACAGCCCTTGAACAAGAAGTCGCCACCAGAAGCACTTTGCAACAGCCAGCCACAATCTTGCTTTCTGGCCATGCTTCTTGCGTTCCAGCTCCTTAGACCAGAAACTACAGTATAGGAAAATCAATATTAACCCACATGGTGCAGTTTGCTGGTCAACACTTACAGTTACTTACTAGTTAAAACGTTTCAACAATTCTTCAGAGTCTGTTTCACTGGGATGCACATAAAGATCATTCTGATTCAGTTCTTTCCGATAACCAAGGCAAAATAGAGGCTCTAGCCAACTACAATGCAATGAAAACAAAGTTAATGTTGTTGTCAGATTATACTACCCAAGGTTGGATGTCAACATTTGCAAAAACCCCTAAAAACTAGCAACAATACCTTACATGAAAAAGAGTCTTGAGAAGATGTTATACTTTGCCTTGGTTCTAGGATCCTTTGGTGGATGAGGAGCCAGTGAGATGGAAGATGGTGATGGTGATGGAGGTTGATGATGATCACCAACACCAGACCCACTGGACCATGACTGGAAGTCTCCAAAATCATCATCAGTAATTTCTGAGTATCCCGTCCTGCTACGAGTGCGAGGAGAGTCTGTTCTGAACCTAGACCCCATTCTGTGTCTTGTCAACTTGACGGGGAGAAATAATTCTGCACCAGAGCGAGCTGCACACATGAGTAATACTCCAACCACATTTTTGTTTTCTATGAATATCATTAAGCTAATTTAATATGCTGCTAAATTTTTGTAACCACGTGGTCACATCATACCTTTTGACCAGAGACATGGAGTTGTCAAGAAGCTGTTTCTCAGATCTTAATGTTACCATTCGAGACAACCAGCAGGCCAATGAAAAACTACTACAAATGCTGGCAGATTGTAAGTTATGATCAAAATTATGACATCTAAACTGCATCTATGATGTCTTATTGATGTGACCATAGATATCTAAGGTGTGACAGTGTTGTCTTTTCCTGAAAACTATTGATCAATGTTCATGAATACTCAGCCTCTCATTTATACATGTGTTGCTCTGTGACTGTTAAATAGATGGCTACGAGCGTGTTGCTCTTAATCAGGAGATAACATTAGTAAAAAAACTCCATGTGAGTTGATTTCTCTCTCTCTTTCTCCTCTTTCTCTGGTAAAAACCAATACAGGAATTTATTTTCAATCTCATATGACATTTACAGATAAAACCAGCTTCTGCTTTGGGTGATTTGAATATCCCATCAACTAAAGTATGTTGGTGTTGAGCAATTATTGTCACTGGTCCTATTCATAATTCATTTTTTCACCAAAGAATGGTACGCATCTCAGTGTTCTACAGCGACTGACAGTTCAAGTGGACGATTCTTCACTTCTTCATGCATTGGTTGGTTAGCTCTTTACAATGAAAGTCTTTGACTTTAGCATGACATTGTCCATTTGTTCTCTCCAGTCTGCACCTGCTCTTGATAGTTATGATTTGCTAGCAATCAGACCAAAAACAGAAAAGGTGTTTCAGGTAAGGAATATGAAAATTGTTTGCAGAAAGGAGCTAGTGCCTGTTTGCTATGTGTAGACAAGTGATCACTCTTTGTCTATTAAAATGTTATGACCAATGACTATACCATAGCATTTGATGGTTAGCCTTTTCTCTGTTAATTTTAGATATCAAAATTAATAGTCTTTCAAGTTTTCTAGTATATACGCATCCAGGTGAAAGATTTTAGTCTTGTAGACAGCTGTCTAGTCCCACAACCTTTGATCCTGTAATGTTTAAGTGCTCATCCCAAAATGTCTAACACTTCAATCAATTAGTAGCTAGTAGTCAACTACAATTATAGACATTCTGTGGAGACACCCATCTTGTTCATGGGATATAATATTCCTTTGTTCTCCAGCAAGCATGCAGTGTTCTCAATATTGATGTGATATCAGTAGATATGACCGAAAGACTACCATTCAACCTAAAGCATGCGCAAGTTGGACAGGTACGTTTGAATGGAAATATAGACTGAGTATTATATTGATTAGTTGCCTTTTAATTGTTGCTATATAGGCTATAGAAAGGGGTATATTCTTTGAGATCTGTTATTCACCAGCAATAAAAGGTAGGAGAGAAACTTGGACAGAGTAAGAAAGCTTGACATCAGGATGCATTATAGTCACTTAACACACAATAAATTTCATTCTGTAGATGCCACAGCTAGGAGAAACACCATAGCCAATGCCATTGAGTTGGTAAAGGTTGCCAAACGAAATGTGAGTTAGTTATGGAGAACTGTCTCAATCTAGGCAGCTCCTTGCTGATCTAGCTTTTTTTTTTGGTCATTGTACAGAACATCATTGTGTCAAGTCAAGCAGAAAGGGTATGTAAAAAATTAATTCTGTTTATGTAATACGTAATCAGATTGTAACTATTCTGACCACTCCCAATTCCAGCCATTTGATCTCAGAGCTCCTGCTGATGTTACAAATCTGTATCCTTATTATAGTTGCTCTCAATGTTCACTTGAAGTGTAGATTGTCACCAGTTATAGCTTTGCTCAGTATCATAATCATACGTACGGTAGTACGTATAGTAGGAATGGGCCGACTGTCCCATAGACACAATACAAAATGTTTATGCTCATAAACTTTCAGAGAATAACAGCTAAGCCTTCAGACATGGATTAAAGCCTCCCTTGGATAGTTTTCTAAGTGAATACATCAACAAAACTCACAGAAACTTTCTAGAGCACTCTGGAGAGAGCGCTGGCGGGAAGCCAGAACAGTGCAATTTTGTTTTCTTCCTTCCTTCCTTCCTTCCTTCCTAACTGACAAACTTGAACGCGATTTCCAGACAAACAAAAGGCATTCAGCCAGCTTTAACTGTACAGTGCAACTTGACTTCATCCGAACTACGTCCTTTTATACTCGTTTGGTGTCTAAAAGCTATATAACAAACAAAATCTAGGCATTTTAAAAACTCTGATATAAAATACTGTACTTGCATGTAGCCATCTTGATGTAGGTAAAGGTCGTCAACAGACCACGTGGTTTGCATGCATATATATAATGAGCGCGCATGCGCATCCAGTGTACTTGAAAGCAGTAGCTCATGCTTTTTGTAGAGACTGACCAGTCTCTGATAGCTTATACTCCATTGCAGTTGAGCATCTTAGTGTTGGAAAAAGTGAACAAACAAGTATAGTAAAAATTTCATAAAAATTAGCAGTGTAGGAATGGGCAGTGCTACAAAAAGAAAGGAAACAAGGCTGGACTTTAAATTTCGGCACATGACTACTTCATTTTCAAAGTTTTCCAAGCTCATATAGGTTGCCTGTATACCTTCTAATTTATTTATGACTTAATTGGAATCAGAATTTTAATCATGATTCTATAATTATTATAATAATATTAATGGGCATGTACATGCATGTAGCATTGTTTGAACCATATTAATATTTATTTTATATGACTGGATACATGCATATGAGGAATCGAAAATGAAAATGAAGTAGTCATGTGCCGAAATTTAAAGTCCCAGCCTTGTTTCCTTTCTTTTTGCAGCACTGCCCATTCCTACACTGCTAATTTTTATGAAATTTTTACTATATATTATTGTAGTTTAGTTGTTTCCTTTACACTGAGCTGATAATTGTATATAGCTGTCACTTGTTTGGTTTTTCTGGTGGACAGTGTAAAGCCACCATCACCTCAGCTTGTAGAGGAGTCCTTCTTCATGCTGGTATAATTTGTCTGCAGTTTATTTTGTGAGCTATGGTCCAGCATAATGCTGTACATGCACACACAACACTGTACTCACTGTTGCAGCAATGAGAAGAAAGACTGCTAAAGGAGTGGTATCCTCAGTGCCAATGAAGATTAGTAGAAGTGAGTCCAAGGACATTGAAGAAGAAACAGATGATAGCCCTCCAACTAAAGTGGAACCCAAGCGACAAAAAAGACAGCAGAGTGGAGGAAGAGAAACTCCTAGTAAAAAGCAAAGAATTCTTGAACAGAAGTCTAAAAATCATAGGTCCTAAGGAGCATGTAACAGTATCTTTATGTCATTTTCACTGTACACATTTGTGTTATGGTTTCCAAGGAAACAGGTGCACGCCTAACGCTAGCGCCCGCGCGGCACGTCTTGTGCGCATGCGCACAACTTTGTTGCGTACGCAACCAACTAACTATCGCCAACGCTAATGTATGGGCTTAGTCTTCTGATTTCAATTCCAGCTCAAAGAAGTAAATCATGGGTGCAGCAACATCAACACTACTGTTTATCGGCATTCGACAAATCTATGAGTTTCAGCTCAGCAGTGCCTGCGGTAAGTACATAAAGAAAAACAGTGGCGGTGATATTCAGTAGATATCAGTAATGATTCTGGTTGATCTGCAATAATTATGTTCATATTTAACTCTACAGTGATCAATAATGTAGGTGAGATACCATCAAAAGTAAATCCGCTTCCAAAATTGGCTATGATTCAGGACACAGCCAAATCACCCATTGAAATCCAACCAAATGGAGTGAAATCACACACCCCAAAATCACCACTGTCGTTACTGAACATTACAGAACTTCTCCATGCTGATAATGGCACTATTGTTCACAGTCCCATCATTGCTGATAGCTCTACCGAGACAGTTCACAGTGACACTGNATAGTAAAAATTTCATAAAAATTAGCAGTGTAGGAATGGGCAGTGCTGCAAAAAGAAAGGAAACAAGGCTGGGACTTTAAATTTCGGCACATGACTACTTCATTTTCAAAGTTTTCCAAGCTCATATAGGTTGCCTGTATACCTTCTAATTTATTTATGACTTAATTGGAATCAGAATTTTAATCATGATTCTATAATTATTATAATAATATTAATGGGCATGTACATGCATGTAGCATTGTTTGAACCATATTAATATTTATTTTATATGACTGGATACATGCATATGAGGAATCGAAAATGAAAATGAAGTAGTCATGTGCCGAAATTTAAAGTCCCAGCCTTGTTTCCTTTCTTTTTGCAGCACTGCCCATTCCTACACTGCTAATTTTTATGAAATTTTTACTATATATTATTGTAGTTTAGTTGTTTCCTTTACACTGAGCTGATAATTGTATATAGCTGTCACTTGTTTGGTTTTTCTGGTGGACAGTGTAAAGCCACCATCACCTCAGCTTGTAGAGGAGTCCTTCTTCATGCTGGTATAATTTGTCTGCAGTTTATTTTGTGAGCTATGGTCCAGCATAATGCTGTACATGCACACACAACACTGTACTCACTGTTGCAGCAATGAGAAGAAAGACTGCTAAAGGAGTGGTATCCTCAGTGCCAATGAAGATTAGTAGAAGTGAGTCCAAGGACATTGAAGAAGAAACAGATGATAGCCCTCCAACTAAAGTGGAACCCAAGCGACAAAAAAGACAGCAGAGTGGAGGAAGAGAAACTCCTAGTAAAAAAGCAAAGAATTCTTGAACAGAAGTCTAAAAATCATAGGTCCTAAGGAGCATGTAACAGTATCTTTATGTCATTTTCACTGTACACATTTGTGTTATGGTTTCCAAGGAAACAGGTGCACGCCTAACGCTAGCGCCCGCGCGGCACGTCTTGTGCGCATGCGCACAACTTTGTTGCGTACGCAACCAACTAACTATCGCCAACGCTAATGTATGGGCTTAGTCTTCTGATTTCAATTCCAGCTCAAAGAAGTAAATCATGGGTGCAGCAACATCAACACTACTGTTTATCGGCATTCGACAAATCTATGAGTTTCAGCTCAGCAGTGCCTGCGGTAAGTACATAAAGAAAAACAGTGGCGGTGATATTCAGTAGATATCAGTAATGATTCTGGTTGATCTGCAATAATTATGTTCATATTTAACTCTACAGTGATCAATAATGTAGGTGAGATACCATCAAAAGTAAATCCGCTTCCAAAATTGGCTATGATTCAGGACACAGCCAAATCACCCATTGAAATCCAACCAAATGGAGTGAAATCACACACCCCAAAATCACCACTGTCGTTACTGAACATTACAGAACTTCTCCATGCTGATAATGGCACTATTGTTCACAGTCCCATCATTGCTGATAGCTCTACCGAGACAGTTCACAGTGACACTGAGACTGACTGTGACTTGATCACAACTAATGTGGAGAACACTCCTTGTCAGTCTGATGATGATGGTGATGAACTGAGGAGTTCAGAATCTGTTGAGACTGTTGTCTCAGTAGTATCAAAGAACTCTGCTGATGAGTGTTCACAGACTGTTGTAATTGCAGATGTCATTGAGCCTGAAACTTCTACGAAGGTTAACAAAGTACATGTATCAGATTCTTCATCTGCTGATACAGAGAGTGACAGTCTTGAGGAGACACTAAAAGTTGAGTTAGAGACATGTGACAACTTCAAGCAGAATGCTCAGAAAGCCTTTCAGTTCTGCGATATGCTTGAATGCCCTGAAGATTTTGAACCCGTTGACTTTGCTGAAGATATACCAATATTGCATACATTCCCATTTTAACATAATCAGAAGCAAAACAATTAGCTATAGCTACATTGCATGCATGACTTGTGTCAATATTATAATTATTCACTGAAAATTTCCTCACTGAATATTGTGCAGCGCTAGCACATGTACACTGGTTTGCACATGCAGTTATTTTAAAGAGTTCAATGTAGACTGCTGTTTTCAATAACACTCAAAAACTCTCGATAACAATACTCCATGTGCAGCAACACTCTCTAGACTATAGACTAAGTATCTATGAACAGCAAAATACATCCAATAACTAATTCTAATGACTACTAATAACAAATGTCAATTTGACAATTGAAACAGTTGTTTCCTATAATAATAATTATACGTTACATTAGGGTTCACTTCAGGTGCACTGGTACTGCTTTGTCTGCTCTTCTTTCAGCCATTTGGTGGAGTTTTTGTGAAGCTGTGGGACCTGTCTTTTCCACCATCTTGTACAGTTGAGAAGTAGAGTCTTGAAGTAAACTGTATGGAGTATCAAACTCTTTCACTTGACCTCTGCTCATCACCTGTATTGGAAGAGAGGAACATCCTGAAGTTACTGGTTAACAATAACTGTTATTGCTACATACCAAAATTCTATCAGAGTCCATGATAGTGTTGAGACGATGAGCAATTGTCAAGACAGTACACTTTGAGAATTTCTCACGAATTGCCATCTGAATGATCTCATCAGTCCTGTGAGTGGGAGAGATGATCATAATCTAAACACACTCACTGACAATGTGCACTTACCGATGGTCAACATTTGCAGTGGCTTCATCCAACACAAGGATCTTGTTCTTCCTCAACAGAGCTCTAGCAAGACACACCAGCTGCCTCTGACCCACACTGAAGTTGCTCCCTCCTTCAGACACCTCTGAACCCAGCTGACCTTCTAATTGTTGTACAACTGCTTTCAACTGTACTTGCTCCAGTGCATCCCACAGTTCTGCATCAGAATACTCCTCAAAGGGATCCAAGTTGTAACGCATTGTACCACTGAACAGGACTGGATCTTGTGGAATGATGGACATCTTCTTTCTCAGGTCGTGAAGTCCAATTGATTTGGAGTCTACATCATCAATGGTGATCACTCCAAAGGGCTCTGCTAGTCTGTACAGCACAGAGATGAGGGATGATTTTCCTGCGCCAGTTCTTCCAACAATGCCCACTTTCTCTGAAGGTTTCACAGTAAGACAGAGATTCTTGAGAACCAGAGGGAGGTCAGGTGAGTACTGGAAGGCCACATCTTCAAAGGTGATCTTTCCCTTGTCTGGCCAATCTGAAGGAGGCTTTTCATTTGGAGGAAGTGTCTCCAGTGAAGCTTCAGGTTCCAGTCGACCGTAAGCCATGATACGCTCAGTGGATATCATCTGATAAAATGTAAAAACAGGCATGTTTAAAGATCAACCAAACATACACTTCATCACAGTTGGCCTTACTATATTTTCAATTTCAGCACTCTGCCTTAAACAAAGTTGAACCATTCCACTTAAAGAAAGGCAATATGTCAAGCTAAGTCCAATTAAACCAGCATTTAACTCTATAATAGATCAATAAAATCATGAGGGAGGTTATTTTAAGGCAAATGACTATACCTGAAGCAAGGGGAATTGAAGAAAATGCCACTGCTGCCACAAACATGGATCCAAATATATCTATTCTCACTCCAAACCATCTTCCTGTCACTAGATACATATACCATCCCTGTACATGTATATGCCATAAAAATATCTAGTATAAAATGCTCTGAGTATTAATGATAATGTACCCCTGAGTGCTTGTTTTGGTACTGATGGAATTGCTCCATAGAAGTGTTCAGGTGTTCCTTCCCAAAAAGACCTGATGGTGGGAAGACCTTGTAGTGTCACTGAGATGTGAGAGTACAGGGGACTACGAGCTGAGGGGAGAGAGAAAAATTCATTCATAAGCACGACCTGTGTACAAACAAGACATACAAATGGCCTCAAGTCTCTTCACTTCTCTTGCTGTCCTGAGGTAGTACCATCTCAGAGTTAGAAACATCACAACTAGTACCACTGATGGTATGAGGATGTAGACATTGGCCACAGAGGCAATAATTATAACAGCAAAATATCTCGTTACCATCTGGCATGGTGCAGAAGCGGATGCATGAAGAAAAAAAAATCAATATCTTAGTTGTGTATAATTATGTGATCATACTATAAAATTAATAATTATTATACCAGAAGAAAACGTAGCATAGTTTGTGGTAAAAAATTATCAATGAAGCCAACATCTTTTGAAAAACGGTTCAAAATGCGACCTATACAAGATCAGAATAAATTTCAGTTCATGCAAAGAATTATTGTGAAAAAGAAGATGTACATGTGATTCACTGTATCTTGTTCATACAAACACTCACCACTTGGGTTGGTGTCAAAGAATAGAATAGGTGCTCTCAGGACAGCAGCAAACATTCGGTTGTGGAGGACACGAGAGGCATTCACACACAAGAAGTAGAGAAGAATCCCCCGAGTTAAGTTGAGAATGATCATAGCTGCTGTCATGGAAGAGTATATAGCAATCCTTTGATTGCTAGAGAGATCACAGGTAGAACTGGTGGAAGTGTTAGAGACAGAACAATCAGCCCTATTGATTGATCAAGATACAGGCAGGGAGCTCAAAAGTGTGGTATGCATTGTACATGTGAATGTCATATAACATATCAGATTTTATAAAATAATATGCTTACCAATTGGAAACCCACCAGTCAGCAACAACAATGCTAGCCTACATGCATGGGTCCAGTACATTTACACATAAGCATTAATCACACACACCACACATGCATACATGCATGCATTGATGAACTAACCTCTCCAAAAATGAATGCAATTACCATCAACCATAATATAAAGTGGTTTCCTCCAGCTCTGAAAAATCTGTAGTATGTTTTCATGGATATACTTCCATGGGCTTTCTCTTCCTCGGGAGGAGCCTGTCCAAGAGTCTAGAGTAGTGACAGTGTGCTAAGTTATTGGGACATTAATTTATTCACACTCATGCATGAACCTTTTCATTTTTTTTGGTTCCAACTGCTGAGTGGATGGAGAGCGTTGAGGGAGAAGAGTTGAGTGACATTGTGTCCAATGCTGTGTCTGCATTTGACTGTTCCTTTCCACTGCTACAAGCATTAACTGAAGCCACATAAGAGCATTGTTGTAACTGAAAGCACATGTAGTCATGCAAACTATAGCACAGTATACATCAGTGCTAATATAAACCATCTTACAATCACTTTCCTGTTTGCTCTCTTCCTCCTCAAAATCAGACTCCTCTTCATCATACTCAAATTCATCATCTCCTTCATCATCTGCAGTCTTGATGAGTCCCAACAGCTGGGTGGTGTTCACTCCTCTCTCTTCCAATTCAGCATGAGTACCATACATGTGGACTTCACCCTGAATGTGGTAGAAGTTTTTGATTAGTTACTAATACACACAAACTAAGTTAGTTTGTTACCTCTTTTAGAACAAGAAGCTTGTCAGCTTGTAGAGCAAACTGGACTTGATGAGTTACCAACACTACCAGTTTGTCTTTGAGGAGACCTCGAATACACCTGAGGAATGAACGATGATAAACTGATTCTTACACAAAGACACCACAACTTACTCCTCAAACAGTTGGTTGGCAACAGCAGTATCCACAGCACTGAGTGGATCATCCAGGAGGTAGATGTCCGCATCATGATAGATGGCTCTGGCGAGGTTCACTCTTGCCTTCTGTCCACCACTAAGTGTCACCCCTCTCTCCCCAATCAGTGTCAGATCACCATTGATCAACATCTTAGCATCCTTCAATGATAGTTATAAGACACCATGATTGCATCACTGATAACATTCTGATAGAGTATTAATGGGTTTACATACCTGGTCTAATGAGCAAGCTATCAAAACTCTGTGGTACCACTTTGATCTAAAGGGTTGACCAAACAGGATGTTTTCTCGGAAGGTACCAGAGAAAACCCATGACTGTTGAGATGAGTAGGACACTCTTCCCTTTACATTAACTATACCAACCATAGGCTTTAACTCTTCAAGCAACAAGTGTAGTAGTGTAGACTGACAAGAGAGAGGGAAAACAAACAAACAAACTAACAATATACCTCTAGATTGAAACTAAGCCATATACCTACCTTTCCTGCCCCTACAGCTCCCACAACTGCCATCAATTGGGGTTCCTCAAGAATAAAAAGCAACAATTGATAATATATAAACATACAAGCATCCTTACTAATTTTAGTTCAAAGGAAATGTCATGTATAGACATTTTGTCTCTCTCATAAGACCATGATGCGGACACATCTTGCAAGAGGACTGCTGACTCAGCCTGTCTAGTAGTTGTGCCAACACCATTGAAAGGGAGTTTTGAATCTTGAGTACCATAATATTATGTATTGAGGTAGAAGCATGTACAGCCTATGAATCAGATTATCCTATGAATCGTATTATCTTATGGAATCATCTGGCCCAGTGAAAACATTAATTACCTTGTGGCGAAATGTTCTCTAGTCTGTTTATTGTCACTTCAGGTGACTCTAAAAACTTCTGCACAAAATAAGAGACACAAAATCAAATGGGATAAAAAAAATATAAACAGTCCTATAATACCTGAATACGAATGAGTGAAACACGGGCCCCAGAAATGTGAAAGCAACACTCAGTAAGATAAGAAAGAGTTCTCCGTACTGGTTCAAGCAGTGACAATACCACAAAGATACTCCTTGGTGTGAGTTCGCCACCAGTAGCTGTGTAGCACAGCAGTGTAACTCCTAGTATTGTAGGAATGGCAGTACTATAGCTAGAAATAAGAGTAAGAGCACGAAACAGTCCTCCTTTGAGAAGAAGTGTCGTTTCAAGCCTATTAATAATTTAAAAGCAAGATGTGACAAATCAATGGCAGTTACAAATGTATAAAATAAAAACAGCTTACTTTCTCAAAGCACTGACAACTCTTTTGAAGGCATACTCCCAGGCATACATCTTGATCACTCTGATTCCAGTGATCACCTCGTTCATGACATGGATACGACTGTCAGTCACTCGAGCAGATTTCCACCTAAAATATGCAAAAATTCTTGCCAAAATCATCTGAAAAGGCAGTTGTATTGCAACAAATCCAGTGGCCAAGAAGGCACTCCAACCAATTTCTTGATAGACCAAGTAGGTGAAGGCAGTCAAATGTAGAGGAGCAATCCATAGGTAGTGTATGTAAACAAATGCCTGCATGTATAAATGGAATTAAAAAGTTTCTGCTGAATAGGAAACTAAAACTTAAAGGAATATTATAATAATGCATGGTCTTACTAATTCAAACTGCTGGACATCATTAGTTGCAAGGTTGATCATATGGCCACTAGACAGCTTACCAAATACTACTTGACTCAATGCCAATATCTAATTAAAAGTATTCCTGATTAATAATATTCTCATGAATAATTTTTACACATAATAATTAGCATGCACCTTTTGGTAAATGGCAGATGTCATGGTGATCCTGACTATCACACCAATCTTTTGTGTAGCCAGGAAAGCATGGGCATGTAAAAGACCTACAGATATTGTCATGATAAACAGACCTGTCAATTAAAGAACAAGAGAATAAACTGGCAGACATGTCATAATGTGCGGGCATTAATTAGCATACATTATAATTATGGGCTCTACCTACCTGCAGAATAGAGATAAGCATTCCTTGTTTCTTCTCCAGTTGGTGACTCAATGGAGAAATAGTCAGTCAGACTTCCCAGGACAACAGACTGTACCAACAGCACCACAAGCTACACAAAATGAAAGGAAATTGTAACAGTTTTCCATTCACAGTAAGTATGATTGTTCAAGTACGTTAGCTACCTCTAAAATTGTTAATACACCAGTTAAAACTAATCTCCACCACAGTCCTGGTAGTAGAGCCAGCCAAATCCTTGCTCTTTGTCCATTTCTCTTTCTTTTTACCTCCTTTGACCAGTGTCTGCACACAGGGACAACATTTAATTAAGGTATTCTTCTCTTTCTACAAAACAAGAGTACCTCACTATTGTTTAAAATTTATTTCTATGTACTACATAATATAATTATACAGTCACAATTTTTAGCTAATTCAAGTTCAGCGTATGTTAAAAAGTGGTTCACACACCTGTTAAACTTGTTGAGCAATTTCTTTGAGTCAAGCTCACCAGGATGGATATAGAGATCTTCTGCTGTTAGCTTGCGATGACAACCAGTGAAGAAGAGAGGATCTAACCAACTAAGCCAGTGTGCAGCAGCAGGTTTATGTTAGGTGGTACATCAATGGTCCATAATTGGATATAGTGTGTGGCATGCATTGATGGTGCAAATTCGCGCGTCATAATTAAGGGTTGTTCGCTTAATTGATATTTTATAGACTTACAAGAACAGCAGTCTGGAAAGACAATTGTACTTTGCCTTTAACCTAGGGTCTCTTGGGATGTCTATCATAGGTGGAACTCTACTGCTAGAGTCAATACTCTCTGAGTCATCTTCTGTGTACATAGTTGTTTATCCCTATATATCCCCAACTTTCGAAGATTATAGTCGGGTGACCTCGTAATGAGATTAAAGTTTAATTATAACAATAATAATGAAGGGAATGACCACTTGATGGGTTCAAAAGACCTGCGCATACGCATGCCTATAATTGCGGGGGAAAACGCGCGCGCAAATTAACGAGGTAGCATAAACAGCAACAAAATAAATAAATTTTACAACCTATGATGATTGTTTCTACAAGTAGGGTTCATTTCAGGAGCCCTAGCATTGCTTCTTCTTCTCTTGAGAAGTCTTGCATCTACATGTACAGCCATTTGGTGGAGTTTCTGTGAAGCTGTTGGACCTGTCTTTTCCACCATCTTGTACAGTTGAGAAGTAGAATCTTGAAGTAAACGATATGGAGTATCAAACTCCTTCACTTGACCTCTGCTCATCACCTGGATTGCAAGAGAGGAGCATCATTAAGTTACTGGTTAATAATAATTGTTATTGTACATACCAAAATTCTATCAGAGTCCATGATAGTGTTGAGACGATGAGCAATTGTCAAGACAGTACACTTTGAGAATTTCTCACGAATTGCCATCTGAATGATCTCATCAGTCCTGTGAGTGGGAGAGATGATCATAATCATAAACACACTCACTGACAATGTGCACTTACCGATGGTCAACATTTGCAGTGGCTTCATCCAACACAAGGATCTTGTTTTTCCTCAACAGAGCTCTAGCAAGACACACCAGCTGCCTCTGACCTACACTGAAGTTGCTGCCTCCCTCAGACACCTCTGAACCTAGCTGACCTTCCAATTGTTTCACAACTGCTTTCAACTGTACTTGTTCCAGTGCATCCCACAGTTCTGCGTCCGAATACTCCTCAAAGGGATCCAAGTTGTAACGCATTGTACCACTGAACAGGACTGGATCTTGTGGAATGATGGACATCTTCTTTCTCAGGTCGTGAAGTCCAATTGATTTGGAGTCTACATCATCAATGGTGATCACTCCAAAGGGCTCTGCTAGTCTGTACAGCACAGAGATGAGGGATGATTTTCCTGCACCAGTTCTTCCAACGATGCCCACTTTCTCTGAAGGCTTGACAGTAAGACAGAGATTCTTAAGAACCAGAGGGAGGTCAGGTGAGTACTGGAAAACCACATCTTCAAAGGTGATCTTTCCCTTGTCTGGCCAATCTGAAGGAGGCTTTTCATTTGGAGGAAGTGTCTCCAGTGAAGCTTCAGGTTCCAGTCGACCATAAGCCATGATACGCTCAGTGGATATCATCTAATAAATGCACCAACAGGAATGTTTGAGGATCAACCAAACTTGTGTTTCATCATATCCTTACTATATTCTCAACTTCAGCGCTCTGTCTTAAGCAATACTGCACAATTCCAGTTAAAGAAATGCTGTACGTTAAACTAAGTCCAATTAAACCTGCACTTAACCCTGCAAGACATCAATATATAAGTTAATAATAAGAGTACATAAACCTACGATCATACCGGATGCAAGAGGAATTGAAGAAAATGCTACCGTTGCCATGAAAACAGAAGCAAACAGGTCTATTCTCAAACTGAACCACCTTGTAGTTACTAGATACAGATACCATCCCTGTAAATATTATAGTGTGGAACAAAAACAAATAAACAAGCAAAAAAAATTAAATGTACTACATAAGTGTTGCATGTACCCCTGAGTGCTTGTTTTGGTACTGATGGAATTGCTCCATGGAAATGTTTAAGTGTTCCTTCCCAAAAGACCTGATGGTGGGAAGACCTTGTAGTGTCATTGAGATGTGAGAGTACAGGGGACTACGAGCTGAAGGGAGAGAGAAATATAGTTAATGTAGACAGACGACCTGCCTATAATAAGCAAGACATACAAATGGCCTCGAGTCTCTTCACTTCTCTTGCTGTCCTGAGGTAGTACCATCTCAGAGTCAGAAACATCACAACTAGTACCACTGATGGTATGAGGATGTAGACATTGGCCACAGAGGCAATAATTATAACAGCAAAATACCTCGTTACCAGCTGGCATGGTGTAGAAATATAGATGTATGAAAGAAGTGCGTAACAACTAATAATATTATATGCTCAAACTTGGATGAAACTTTACCAGGAGAAGACATAGCATAGTTTGTGGCAAAAGGTCATCAATGAAGCCAACATCTTTTGAAAAACGGTTCAAAACACGACCTACAAGATCAGTAAAATGAGATTTATTGTTAAAAAGAAGATGTACATGCGATTCACTGCATCTTTTCCATGCATACACTCACCACTTGGGTTAGTGTCAAAGAATAAAATAGGTGCTCTCAGGACAGCAGCAAACATTCGGTTGTGGAGGACACGAGAGGCATTCACACACAAGAAGTAAAGAAGAATCCCCCGAGTTAAGTTGAGAATGATCATAGCTGCTGTCATGGAAGAGTATATGGCAATCCTTTGGTTGGTAGAGAGATCACAGGTAGAACTGGTGGAGGTGTTAGAGACAGAACAATCAGCCCTGCACACATGACATGAATGTGGTGATAAGGGAGCCTGGGGACAAGGCTAGTGATATAATTGTATGAGCAGAACCACAGGCAACATCCTTACCAATCGGAAACCCACCAGTCAGCAACAGCAATGCTGGCCTATACATTCAGATACAAATAAGACAAACTGCAATGCTATAACATTCAATAGCTGCCCACTTACCCCTCCTAAAATGTAAACAGTGACCATTAACAGCAACATGAAGTAGTTTCCTCCAGCTCTGAAAAACCTGTAGTATGTTTTCATTGATATACTTCCATGGGCTTTCTCTTCCTCAGGAGGAGCCTGTCCAAGAGTCTAGTAGTGACAGTGTGCATAAATTGAAGATAGACATGTACATTACATGAACAAACCTCTTCATGTTTGCTGGTTCCAACTGCTGAATGGATGGAGAGCATAGAAGGAGAGGAGTAGAGTGAGGTTGTGTCCAACGGTGTCTCAATATTCGACTGTTCCTTTCTATTTTTTCCCTGTTTGCTCTCTTCTTCCTCAAAATCAGACTCCTCTTCATCATACTCAAATTCATCATCTTCTTCATCCTCTGCAGTCTTGATGAGTCCCAACAGCTGGGTGGTGTTCACTCCTCTCTCTTCCAATTCAGCATGAGTACCATACATGTGGACTTCACCCTGAATGTGGTAGAAGTTTAGATAAGCTACCGCTTCACACATACTAAGTTAATTTGCTAGCATACTTCTTTTAGAACAAGAAGTTTGTCAGCTTGTAGAGCAAACTGGACTTGATGAGTTACCAACACTACCAGTTTGTCTTTGAGGAGACCTCGAATACACCTGAGGAATGAACAATGATAAACTGACTCTTGTATAGAAAAAGACTCCACAACTTACTCTTCAAACAGTTGGTTGGCAACAGCAGTATCCACAGCACTGAGTGGATCATCCAGGAGGTAGATGTCTGCATCATGATAGATGGCTCTGGCCAGGTTCACTCTTGCCTTCTGTCCACCACTCAGTGTCACCCCTCTCTCCCCAACCAGTGTCAGATCACCAAACATCAACATTTTGGCATCCTATATGAAGTCAAAAATGCTTTACTAGGAGGGGAAAAAAAGTCCAAAACAACACATTTTCATCAGATTTTATATACCTGGTCTAATGAGCATGCTGTCAACACTCTGTGGTACCACTTTGATCTAAAGGGTTGACCAAACAGGATGTTTTCTCGGAGGGTGCCAGAGAAAACCCATGACTGTTGAGACGAGTAGGACACTCTTCCCTTTACATCAATTGTACCATTCATTGGTTTCAACTCTTTGAGTAACAGTTGTAATAGAGTAGACTTAGGTAAAGGATAAATGAGGGAAAAGATATTATGTGTACATGTGTGTGTGTGTTGAAGCATAGATATTACTTAGTATAAATATACAAATCATTATAATAATTATGCCCAATTTTCTATGGTTGCATGGGGATGTTGTAAAAACAAAGTATAATTGGACTGCCATATATTTAAAGGAACTCTGTCACTATAACTACAAGTGCTGTTTTGTTACTAAAAATATAATGTGACGTTTTATGACATTCTATGATCATGTGTGACATTTTTTGTTTTCCAAATACTAGCACTGTGTATGTACATATATTGCACGTTTATCAACAAAAAAAACAACATTCCTTTAATAGTAAGTAGTACCTTTCCTGCTCCCACAGGTCCTACTACTGCCATCAACTGCGGTTCCTTTGCAAGAAAGGAAAAAATGAGATGTTAATCTATAAAGAAAGCATTCTTACCGATTTCATTTCAAAAGAAATATCACGAAGAACCATTTTGTCACTCTCATAGGACCAAGATGCTGACACATCTTGCATCAAGATGCCACAACCACTTTGAGTACCATGAGTTACATCACCATTGAGGATTTCATGCCCTAAAGTGAACACCAATAGCTATAGTAGCTTTGAAATAGTCTAGAGATAATACCTGCATTTGCAACTGGTGGTACTACACTCTCCATTTCATTTTCCTGATGAAGTGTGACTTCACTGGACTCCAAAAACTTCTACATATTCAAAAATCAAGAATGGAAAAATGGAAGAATGAAAGAAGAACTATGGGTGTATAATTCCCTCTGATACCTGAATACGAAGGAGTGAAACACGAGCTTCAGAAATGTGAAAGCAACAGTCAGTAAGATAAGAAAGAGTTCTCCGTACTGGTTCAAGCAGTGACAATATGACAAAGACCCTCCTTGGTGTGAGTTCGCCACCAGTAGCTGTGTAGCACAGCAGTGTAACTCCTAGTATTGTAGGAATGGCAGTACAAAAGTTGGAAATAAGAGTGAGAGCACGAAATAGTCCTCCTTTGAGAAGAAGTGCTGTTTCAAGCCTATAATATAATAATTATAGCAAGATGTAATAAATCAGTTGTTCTGTTCAATTACAAATGCAAAAACAGCTCACCTTCTCAAAGCACTGACTACTCTCTTGAATGCATACTCCCAGGCATACATCTTGATCACTCTGATTCCAGTGATCACCTCATTCATGACACGAATACGACTGTCAGTCACTTGAGCAGATTTCCGCCTAAAATATGCGTATATTCTTGCCAAAATCATCTGAAAAGGCAGTTGTACTGCAACAAATCCAGTGGCCAAACAGGCACTCCATCCAATCTCTTGATAGACCAAGTAGGTGAAGGCTGTCAAATGTAGAGGAGCAATCCATAGGTAGTTTATGAAAACAAAAGCCTAAAGTTTGTGCATTGATGATTTTCATCAATAAAAAAATACAATAATAACGGATTGTGTTTAGTTGGTTGTTGTTGTTATTTTTTTTTACCAATTCAAACCGCTGTACATCATTAGTTGCAAGGTTGATGATATGGCCAGTGGACAGCTTCCCAAATGCCACTTGATTCAGTGTTAATATCTGATGGAAAAACTCATGTGTTAATGTTTCTATATACATTGTGATGGCAGGGATATATGCAAGTACCTTTTGGTAAATGGCAGATGTCATGGTGATCCTGACTATCACACCTATCTTTTGTGTAGACAGGAAAGTGTGAGCGTGTACTACTACTACAAATATTGTCATGACAAACAGACCTGCATAATGCATAAAGATTTACAAACAAAAAACATATAAGTAGAAATCATAGTGATTATGGTAACATGGGGGTAATTCAAGAATGCATTATCAGGCAAAAGTTATCCCATAGGAAAAGTATGGCATGAATCTCATTATTTCAGCATTCTCAAACCAAATGGAATTTACATAATAATACAATAGTGTGGTATACAGTACAGTATACAGTGTAGTAATTATTAATATAGAGTAGTAATTAATTAAGTAATGATAATCAATTAAGGTAGTAATTAAGGTAACGTGATTCGTTACGTGAAGGCAATTCCAGAACAATGGAAAGAGTTTGGATCTAAGACACCTTTTCAAGGTCCTCGGGCATATGTACTTGGAGCTAGTTATGATGGTGCTTCATGATTTGTCACTAATGGTTTAAAACCTTTTCTGTGCTTTCTGGAACCACGACACTTACTAAAATTCCTTCCAGAATCCCCACAGTGTACCATACCTGCAGCATAGAAATAGGCATTCCTTGTTTCTTCTCCAGTTGGTGATTCAATGGTGAAATAGTCAGCCAGACTTCCCAGGACAACAGACTGTACCAACAGGACCACAAGCTACACAAAATGAAAGGAACTAAGCTAAAAGATGCACTGATGAACTTTCAAATATATTACCTCTGAAACTGATAATACACCAGTTACAACAAATCTCCACCACAGTCCTAGTAATAGAGCCAGCCAAATCCTTGCTCTTTGTCCATTTCTCTTTCTTTCAACCTCCT
Organism: Tethya wilhelma; assembly: GCA_964030475.1. Lineage (NCBI taxonomy): Eukaryota > Metazoa > Porifera > Demospongiae > Tethyida > Tethyidae > Tethya > Tethya wilhelma. The sequence continues at coordinate 18,580,239 of CAXIPT010000002.1, read as the reverse complement.
TAGACCAGCGTCTGTATAGTGACACAAAGACAACCATCAACATAATAACATCTGTCTGATGCTGACACACATTCAGTCATGGATGGGTATTTACTTGTTAAATCTGTTGAGCAATTTCTTTGAGTCAAGCTCACCAGGATGGATATAGAGATCATCTGCTGTTAGCTTACGACGACAACCAGTGAAGAAGAGAGGATCTAACCAACTATAAGCCAGTGTGCAGCAGCAGGTGTGTCACATGGTTGTGTGTGTGTGTGTGTGTGTGTGTGTGTGGAGAACACAGCCTATAAATCCCATATTAAAAGTTAATTATCAACTTGTCCGCTAATAGACTTACAAGAACAAGAGTCTGGAAAGACAATTGTACTGGGCCTTAGATCTAGGGTCTCTCGACAGACGTGTGCCTATCACATGCACAGGTAGATCGGACACGTCTGAATCGGATCTAGAATCGATACTCTCGATCTCCTCCTCTAGCTCTGTAGCTGTAGACATAATTTTCAGCTGCAGCAAGACCCTTTGGAAATGGTCGTCAATTTAAAATCCCATGTTTGTAATTGTCACACTTGCAAACAAAGGCTCCTTTTCAGCTAGCATTTTTTTGTGCTGTAACCCCTGTGCAATTATCTACAATGCTGTTTTATAATCATTATTACAGTTCCATAAACAATACATAATAAATTATTTCAAAAATGGTTTATACATAAACCACAAACTAAAAAGATAGCAGAAGACACCAATAATCATACTTTATTCGCCACAACTAGAGGATGACTGTTCCTACTACTATGGTTTATTTCAGGAGCTCTAGCACTGCTTCTTCTTCTCTTGAGAAGTCTTGCATCAATAGCCATTTGGTGGAGTTTCTGTGAAGCTGTGGGGCCTGTCTTTTCCACCATCTTGTACAGTTGAGAAGTGGAGTCTTGAAGTAAACGGTATGGAGTATCAAACTCCTTCACTTGACCTCTGCTCATCACCTGGATTGCAAGAGAGGAACATCCTGAAGTTACTGGTTAACAATAACTGTTATTGCTACATACCAAAATTCTATCAGAGTCCATGATAGTGTTGAGACGATGAGCAATTGTCAAGACAGTACACTTTGAGAATTTCTCACGAATTGCCATCTGAATGATCTCATCAGTCCTGTGAGTGAAAGAGATGATCATAATCATAAACACACTCACTGACAATGTGCACTTACCGATGGTCAACATTTGCAGTGGCTTCATCCAACACAAGGATCTTGTTCTTCCTCAACAGAGCTCTAGCAAGACACACCAGCTGCCTCTGACCTACACTGAAGTTGCTGCCTCCCTCAGACACCTCTGAACCTAGCTGACCTTCCAATTGTTGCACAACTGCTTTCAACTGTACTTGCTCCAGTGCATCCCACAGTTCTGCATCGGAATACTCCTCAAAGGGATCCAAGTTGTAACGCATTGTACCACTGAACAGGACTGGATCTTGAGGAATGATGGACATCTTCTTTCTCAGATCGTGAAGTCCAATTGATTTGGAGTCTACATCATCAATGGTGATCACTCCAAAGGGCTCTGCTAGTCTGTACAGCACAGAGATGAGGGATGATTTTCCTGCGCCAGTTCTTCCAACAATGCCCACTTTCTCTGAAGGTTTCACAGTAAGACAGAGATTCTTGAGAACCAGAGGGAGGTCAGGTGAGTACTGGAAGGCCACATCTTCAAAGGTGATCTTTCCCTTGTCTGGCCAATCTGAAGGAGGCTTTTCATTTGGAGGAAGTGTCTCCAGTGAAGCTTCAGGTTCCAGTCGACCGTAAGCCATGATACGCTCAGTGGATATCATCTGAAATGTTAAAATAAGATTCATAGTATCAATTACACAGTTAAAAAAACAAAAAATTATCTTACAATATTTTCCACTTCAGCACTCTGTCTAACACAATACTGAAACATTCCAGCCAATGAAATACTGTAGGTTAGTCCAAGACCAACTAAACCAGCACTTAACTCTGAAAAAGAAAGAAGAACACATAATAATTTATAATAATTATGTTGCATTGTAAGTCTCTTACGAGAAGAGAGGGGTATTGAGATGAAGGCCACAGCTGCCACGAACACTGCTGCAAGCATGTCAATTCTTATTCCAAACCATCGTGTGGTAGCAAGATATAAGTACCAGCCCTATTACATGTGTGGGTTGGCATAATATTGATAGATATGACATTGTGTGTGTCACTGCTACATACAGCATACACCTACCCGTGAGTGCTTGTTTTGAAAGTCATGAAGCTGCTCCAGAGAAGTGTCCAAGTGTTCCTTCCCAAATGACCTGATGGTGGGAAGACCTTGTAGAGTCACTGAGATGTGAGAGTACAGGGGACTACGAGCTGAGGGGAGAAAATGGCATTAAAAACCAACTGAGGGTCACATGTTTTCAACTTAACATACATATAGCCTCCAGTCTCTTGACATCTCGTGAGGTCCTGAGGTAGTACCATCTCAGAGAGATAAACACCACAATGATAATAGCAGAGGGTATCAGAATGTACACATTAGCAGCTGAAGCAGTCAAAATGATGGCAATGAACCTCATTGTGAGCTGATACAGAGGAACAAAGAACAGACCATATCAATGTACATTATAGTAACTAAGACTACTAGCTTACAAAGAGAAATTCTATGAAGGCTTGAGGAAGAAGATCATCAAGAAATCCAGTATCTTTTGAGAAATGGTTAAGAATTCGTCCTGCATGTAGTAAATCCAGAACAAAATATCAAGTACCAGAACTGGCCAGTGCATCAAATACACAAACACTCACCACTTGGGTTGGTGTCAAAGAATAGAATAGGTGCTCTCAGGACAGCAGCAAACATTCGGTTGTGGAGGACACGAGAGGCATTCAGACACAAGAAGTAGAGAAGAATCCCCCGAACAAAGTTGAGAATGATGAGAGCTACTGTTGTGGAAGTATAGATGGCTATCCTTTGGTTAGTGGAGAGATCACAGGTAGAACTGGTAGTCACATTAGACACAGAACATTCAGCCCTGAAATTGAAATCAAAAGCATCCAATTTAAAAGAACTTTGATCAAAAGAGCCCACGATAACTACATACCAGTCAGATATCCACCAATCACTAACCACGATTCCACCCTAGTCAATCAAAGAAAGAGCAACAATCAATAATACAGGCACAAGCAGAGGTGGCAGTGTCACTTACTTCAGCTGAGACAAAAAAGAAAAGCATCGTGAGAAGCAATAAGTAGTTCCCTCCAGCTCTGAAAAACCTGTAGTATGTTTTCATGGATATACTTCCATGGGCTTTCTCTTCCTCAGGCGGAGCCTGACCTGGTCCCTGCATGTAAAACAATACAGTTAGTTTATTAAGTTCACTTACTAGTGTACTAACTTTAAAATTTACCTTAAATGTTTCCTCTTCATGTTTACTGGTTCCAACTGCTGAATGGATGGAGAGCATAGAAGGAGAGGAGTAGAGTGAGGTTGTGTCAAAAGGGGAGTCTGCATTGTCATGGACTAATTCATCCTCTTCAGGTAAAGACACCTGTCTCTTCCAACGATTGACAGCTGTTACTTTGAGGAGGTTTGGACCATTAGCTCTAGTTGGAGACTTTGGACTGATTACAGCTATAGAATAAATTATATTGTTAGATCTAGAGATAAAATCAGTTACTTTAAACTTTTCATACCATCCTGTTCCTCCTCAAAGTCAGACTCCTCTTCATCATACTCAAATTCATCATCTTCTTCATCCTCTGCAGTCTTGATGAGTCCCAACAGCTGGGTGGTATTCACTCCTCTCTCTTCCAATTCAGCATGAGTACCATACATGTGGACTTCACCCTGAATGTGGTAGGCAATTGTGTTTATTAGCTACTAATACACACAAACTAAGTTAGTTTGTTACCTCTTTTAGAACAAGAAGCTTGTCAGCTTGTAGAGCAAACTGGACTTGATGAGTCACCAACACTACCAGTTTGTTTTTGAGGAGACCTCGAATACACCTGAGGAATGAACAATGATAAACTGACTCTTGTAGACAAAGACATCACAACTTACTCCTCAAACAGTTGGTTGGCAACAGCAGTATCCACAGCACTGAGTGGATCATCCAGGAGGTAGATGTCTGCATCTTGATAGATGGCTCTGGCCAGGTTCACTCTTGCCTTCTGTCCCCCACTCAATGTCACCCCTCTCTCCCCAACCAGTGTCAGATCACCATTGATCAACATCTTCACATCCTGTGTACACAAAAGTAGCACTACTTTAGATCTTTAAATCACTTGTTTATCATACCATGTACCTTATCCAAGGAGCAAGCCTCTAAGACCATGCTGTATTTCTTTGGGTCCATGGGTTGACCAAAGAGAATGTTTTCTCGGAGGGTGCCAGTGAAAACCCACGGCTGTTGGGAGGCGTAGGACATGTTACCATTTATCCTAACACTACCATCCATTGGTTGTAGCTCTCGGAGCAAAACTTGAAGCAAGGTGGACTGATAGATAGTAAGAGACATAATCAGTCACACGTTAATGTGTAATGACAACTTATGTCATACCAACCTTTCCAGCTCCTACAGGACCAACTACTGCTAGCAAAGGGAACTCCTGAGTTTACAGATAATACAGTACATAAATGTGATACATATCAAGAGGCACTAAAGTACCTTATTGGTTTTAAAGTTGATGTTCTTGAGGACCATCTTCTCTCTGTCTAATGTCCATGAAACAGACACATTCTCCACTGCAACTGATACAGCTGTACTGTCTGAGCTGTCTACTCTCTGAGGACTAGTTTCTCTGATCTTATTTGCTCCAGGCAACCAAGGAGATTCTGGTCTAAAGTATCCTTCACTGCTAATCTTTTGATCAAGCCTGGCATGTACAGATGTAAGCTGTGGTTCTCCTAGACAGTTACAACAAATGTTGTTAGCACACCAATAAAACAGCTGAAGTATTAAATTACCTTTGGGTTTTGGAGCCTCTTGTTTATTACCAAGATGAGACATTTCATCCAACAAGAGAAATTTCTACAAACAAACAAACAAACAAGCAAACAAAACAACAAAAAAACAAACATAATAATTATCTTGTGCAACACAATCACATAACACATTACCTGTATTCTCACAAAAGCAACTCTCATTTCGGACACAAAGAAGAAACATCTCACGAGAAAGGCAATGCTGCTTCTCCGGATAAATCCGATCAGTGACAAGGTCACAAAGACCCTCCTTGGGGTCAGCTCACCCCCAGCTGCCGTGAAGGTCAAAAATGTGATAGCCATCATGAAAGGAACAGCCACACCAAAGTTGAAGGCACTTGTAAGCGAACGAAGAGATCCTCCTTTGAAAATAAGCTTTGATTCACGTCTACATACATACACAACTATTGTTATTTATTGCTGACAAGGGATACCAGCTATCATACCAAAAGAATCTAAACTGACTTTCTTAGAGCATTGACAACTCTCTTGAATGCATACTCCCAGGCATACATCTTGATCACTCTGATTCCAGTGATCACCTCGTTCATGACACGAATACGACTGTCGGTCACTCGAGCAGACTTGAACCTAAAATATCACACAAAAGAGGCTAATGATGAGACCCAAATAATACCATAGCCAACAAACAAACCTGAAGTAGGTAAATGCTCTTGCCATTAACATCTGCAGTGGTATTTGTAGAATCACAAATCCAGTAGCCAAGAAGGCACTCCAACCAACTTCTTGGTAGACCAGGTAAGTGAACACAATCAGGTGGAGGGGACTAATCCACAGATACTGCACCATCACAAATGCCTGGAAAAATTTGGTGGAGACAATATAGCATATTTTCCAGACTATATACCCACTGATAGACACACATTTAACAGTCTGAGTGGATCATCCAGGAGGTAGATGTCTGCATCTTGATAGATGGCTCTGGCCAGGTTCACTCTTGCCTTCTGTCCCCCACTCAATGTCACCCCTCTCTCCCCAACCAGTGTCAGATCACCATTGATCAACATCTTCACATCCTGTGTACACAAAAGTAGCACTACTTTAGATCTTTAAATCACTTGTTTATCATACCATGTACCTTATCCAAGGAGCAAGCCTCTAAGACCATGCTGTATTTCTTTGGGTCCATGGGTTGACCAAAGAGAATGTTTTCTCGGAGGGTGCCAGTGAAAACCCACGGCTGTTGGGAGGCGTAGGACATGTTACCATTTATCCTAACACTACCATCCATTGGTTGTAGCTCTCGGAGCAAAACTTGAAGCAAGGTGGACTGATAGATAGTAAGAGACATAATCAGTCACACGTTAATGTGTAATGACAACTTATGTCATACCAACCTTTCCAGCTCCTACAGGACCAACTACTGCTAGCAAAGGGAACTCCTGAGTTTACAGATAATACAGTACATAAATGTGATACATATCAAGAGGCACTAAAGTACCTTATTGGTTTTAAAGTTGATGTTCTTGAGGACCATCTTCTCTCTGTCTAATGTCCATGAAACAGACACATTCTCCACTGCAACTGATACAGCTGTACTGTCTGAGCTGTCTACTCTCTGAGGACTAGTTTCTCTGATCTTATTTGCTCCAGGCAACCAAGGAGATTCTGGTCTAAAGTATCCTTCACTGCTAATCTTTTGATCAAGCCTGGCATGTACAGATGTAAGCTGTGGTTCTCCTAGACAGTTACAACAAATGTTGTTAGCACACCAATAAAACAGCTGAAGTATTAAATTACCTTTGGGTTTTGGAGCCTCTTGTTTATTACCAAGATGAGACATTTCATCCAACAAGAGAAATTTCTACAAACAAACAAACAAACAAGCAAACAAAACAACAAAAAAACAAACATAATAATTATCTTGTGCAACACAATCACATAACACATTACCTGTATTCTCACAAAAGCAACTCTCATTTCGGACACAAAGAAGAAACATCTCACGAGAAAGGCAATGCTGCTTCTCCGGATAAATCCGATCAGTGACAAGGTCACAAAGACCCTCCTTGGGGTCAGCTCACCCCCAGCTGCCGTGAAGGTCAAAAATGTGATAGCCATCATGAAAGGAACAGCCACACCAAAGTTGAAGGCACTTGTAAGCGAACGAAGAGATCCTCCTTTGAAAATAAGCTTTGATTCACGTCTACATACATACACAACTATTGTTATTTATTGCTGACAAGGGATACCAGCTATCATACCAAAAGAATCTAAACTGACTTTCTTAGAGCATTGACAACTCTCTTGAATGCATACTCCCAGGCATACATCTTGATCACTCTGATTCCAGTGATCACCTCGTTCATGACACGAATACGACTGTCGGTCACTCGAGCAGACTTGAACCTAAAATATCACACAAAAGAGGCTAATGATGAGACCCAAATAATACCATAGCCAACAAACAAACCTGAAGTAGGTAAATGCTCTTGCCATTAACATCTGCAGTGGTATTTGTAGAATCACAAATCCAGTAGCCAAGAAGGCACTCCAACCAACTTCTTGGTAGACCAGGTAAGTGAACACAATCAGGTGGAGGGGACTAATCCACAGATACTGCACCATCACAAATGCCTGGAAAAATTTGGTGGAGACAATATAGCATATTTTCCAGACTATATACCCACTGATAGACACACATTTAACAGAGCACTGAACTTGATCTTACCAGATCAAATCTCTGGACATCATTGGAAGCAAGGTTCACAACATGGCCAATGGAGACCTGTCCAATAGTGACTTGACTCAGGACCAAGACCTACAAATATTGTTTGAAATCAACAACAAACAAACCTAATTATACATTCATTAATGAGCCACAGCACAAGAAGGACCTTCTGGTAGATGGCAGAGGTCAAAATGACCCTGGCTATCATTCCAATCTTCTGGCCAAGAAGGAAAACATGGGCATGTAGGAGGACAATGGTGACTGCCATCACCACCAGTGCTGTTTGGTGTATGAAGATCAAAAGAGCATGTGCACACATATCAGAGGTTTAGAAGCATGGGGTATACCTGCAGCATAGAGATAGGCATCCCTGGTTTCTTCTCCAGTTGGTGATTCAATGGTGAAATAGTCAGCCAGACTTCCCAGCACAACAGACTGGCCTATCAACAAGACAACCTAGCAACCAAAAAAAAAAAAAAAAAGCATTATCCATTTAACAAACCTGACAAAAGACCTTTAACTTACCTCAATGAAAGTAAATACAGCCTGCACTAAAAATCTCCACCAGAAGCACTTCAATACTGCCAGCCACAGTCTTGCCTTCTGCCCATGTCTCACCCTGTCCAGCTCAGTTGACCAATACCTACAGAGTGGGGTACAACTGATTGAAGTGGATTTATTATTGGCATGGCACATCCTGTCATGGGATGCCTCCTCTGTACAGTCAGCTGAACCTTATACAACCTCACAATGTTGCATCACCTGTTAACCTCAGATGTTTGAATTGATTACAGAACAGGCCTGGCAACACTCTGATGGGCATATAATCCACTAGGTATGGCTCTTTTGGATGCAACACACTGCTACAGTCTAGTCTAGTGATAACTATATCAAACCATATACATCAATGTGGGACTAGATTATGTTTTGGTACCTGTTGAATCTCTTGAGTAGCATCTTTGAGTCGACCTCTCCAGGATGGGCATAGAGATCATCTGAAGTGAGACCACGACGACATCCCGTCCAGAAGAGAGGGTCTAGCCATCTGTGAGAAGGGTAGATGATATGGGAGAGTCAAAGCCAGCCAATAAATGCATGCTCTAAAGATCAAAACTTACAGAAGCAATATTCTGCAGAAGATGTTGTACTTGTGCCTAGTTCTAGGATCTTTGGGAATGTGTACTACTGGAGGTTGATCCAAGTAGTAGTCATCAATACTCTTTGCATCATCACCGTCCTCATCCATGGTTTGCTGAAGACACACCAAAGGTGAACAGGCCAAACATGTGACCTATAATACTTGGACTTGGTAAAGGACGTCACGTGTATTGCGCGTACCCGGCCGGGCCCCGGGCCCCGCGCGCGCGCGGGGGGTACCTGTAACAATCATAATGAGGATCTAGGAGGTGGGTCTTGGATAATAATAATTTCTATATAGTTAGTTTATTGCCTACTCACAATACAGTAACCTAAGACTTCCCTTGGACAGCCTGGAGACTCAGAGGAGCAGCATAATGGATGGTGAAGACAGCAAGAATAAGAGCGTCGATGACTATTATTTCCAGCCGCGCCGACAAGTTGTGCACAATCCCAAAGACCCCAGGACTAAACACAAGTACAATGTCTTCTTCAGAATATTTTTCATGTGAGTGACGTGAAAGACATGGTTGAGATCGAGATCATTAGCAGCCACGTTGCATCAGCCTCTATTATTTTATAAAATATCTAGAGCCTTAGAGCATCTATATAGCTATGGTTTAGAGATATAATTTTTTTTGTGTGTGTGTTCTTGATCTCCCTCACACACAGATGGCTGGAACCTCTCTTCTGGACAGGATGTCGTCGTAGTCTCACTTCAGATGATCTCTACGCCCATCCTGGGGAGGTGGACTCAAAGATGCTACTCGAGAGATTCAATAGGTACCAACATGCCCCACCCTATTGTGTTATGCTAGTCAGTTGCAGCTTGCTACAATGAGGGTGATGAGTGGTATCGTTCCGTTTGAACTTCTGCAGTATATTATTATCATCAAACTTTATCAATAATTACTAGTTATTGGTCAACTGAGGTGGAGCGAGTAAAGCGTGGACAGAATGCAAGACTGTGGCTGGTGATACTCAAATGCTCATGGTGGAGATTTTTGATACAAGCTGTGTTTACATTGCTAGAGGTGGGAGTTGTTGTGGCTTGGTGACTCATGCCTATACTCACATGCACAGTACAGTCAACCATGAATAATAGTTGTTGATCGTTACTCTAGATCGCTTTCTTGGTAGCCCAATCTATCGTGCTTGGATATCTTATTGACTATTTCTCCATTGAGTCACCAACTGGAGAAGAAACAAGGAATGCCTATCTCTATGCCACAGGTGATTTACTTGTACAGTACTACCATATTTACCACTGGTATAATTAAATTACCCTCTCCCAATTGCATTCTTGGCACATCTGGAGTGGTGTGTGTGCAATGAATATGCTAATAGCAGATGTACAAACAATATTAGTTTTGCTTGTAAGGGTTGATCACAAGGCTAGCAGTTGATAGTGAAGCAATAACAATACACAGCCTATATCATAAGCAAGCATGCAATAATGATGTCATCTTTTACTGTACAGGTCTCATATTAATGGCGGCAATGATAGTTCTTTTTCATGCTGGTGCCTTTTTTTCTGCTGATAAGATTGGGATGATCTCAAGAGTTACCATGACATCTGCCATCTACCAGAAGGTAGGACATTTTGCTATAATCTTGAAAATAATAGCAATACTCGTACATGGCTGATTGTGTTTATAGATCTTGGTTCTGAGTCAAGTCACTATTGGGCAGGTCTCTATTGGTCATGTTGTGAACCTTGCTTCCAATGATGTCCAGAAATTTGATATGGTATGTAAGGTGCTTGCATGACTTCACATATATGTTTCATCTTTACATACATGTATTTTTTGAAGGCATTTTTGCTTGTACACTATCTGTGGGCTGGTCCCCTCCACCTGATTGTGTTCACCTACTTGGTCTACCAAGAAGTTGGTTGGAGTGCCTTCTTGGCTACTGGGTTTATTGTTCTGCAGCTGCCTGGTCTGATTTTAATGGCTAAAGCATTTACCTACTTCAGGTTTGTTGTTTCAACAACCATAAATATGTTCACTATTGTTTCAAAACAGAGCGTTTGGTGTAGGTTGAAATCTACTAAAGTGACTGACAGTCGTATTCGTGTCATGAATGAGGTGATCACTGGAATCAGAGTGATCAAGATGTATGCCTGGGAGTATGCATTTAAGAGAGTAGTCAGTGAGTTGAGAAGGTAAGTTGTATAGTTTGAGACTGATACTAAATACAAAAATTTTGAGGTTGTATTCATTTGAAATAATTATGCAGGCTTGAATCAAAACTCATTCTTAAAGGAGGAATGCTTCGTACAGCTGCAGTTGCCTACAACTTTAGTGTACTTGTCCCATTGATGCTGGCTCTAACGTTTTTGAGCTTCACGGCAGCTGGAGGGGAGCTAACTCCCAGGAGACTGTTTGTGACATTTTCTCTGATGGTGTTTACTCAAAAGACCAGTATCATTTATCTCATGCGATGTTTCTTCTTCTTATCTGAACTCAGAGTGTCTATTGGTAGAATACAGGTAAGGGATTTTATATTTGGGTTAACCTACTTTATGTCTTAATTTTATTATCTGGCAGAAATTTCTGTTATCAGACGAAATCTCTCATCTTACTTTTGGTAAATTTAGCAAAAGTAAAGGTCAGTGCATTTATTTTTCCATCTGCAAACAGAATCAATATGTATAATTATTTTTAGGAGAACCACAGCTTACATCTGTACATGCCAGGCTTGATCAAGAGATTAATAGTGAAGGATACTTTAGACCAGAATCTCCTTGGTTGCCTGGAGCAAATAGGATCAGAGAAACTAGTCCTCAGAGAGTAGACAGCTCAGACAGTACAGCTGTATCAGTTGCAGTGGAGGATGTGTCTGTTTCATGGACATTAGACAGAGAGAAGATGGTCCTCAAGAACATCAACTTTAAAATCAACAAGGTCAGTTTATGATTCGGAAGTGATTAGCTTGAATATGAACCCATGTCATTGCTACAGGAGTTCCCTCTACTGGCAGTAGTTGGGCGAGTTGGAGCAGGAAAAGTAAGTTTGGGTGTGAGCTTTTCTTGTAATGTTTTGATCTTACTATATTTATTCTAATAGTCCACCTTGCTTCAAGTTTTGCTTCAAGAGCTACAGCCAATGGATGGCAGTGTTAGGATAAATGGGAAAGTGTCCTATGTCTCCCAACAGTCGTGGGTTTTCACTGGCACACTCCGAGAAAACATCCTCTTTGGTCAACCCATGGACCCTAAGAAGTACAGCATGGTCTTAGAGGCTTGTTCATTGGATAAGGTACATGGTATGATTAACATATCATTGAAAGATTCATCACTGCGCTGCTTTTGTGTACACAGGATGTAAAGATGTTAGTTAATGGTGATTTGACACTGGTTTCCCCTCAGCTCGTAGTCCCCTGTACTCTCACATTTCAGTGACTCTACAAGGTCTTCCCACCATCAGGTCTTTTGGTAAGGATCACATGTACTCTTCTCTGGAAAAGTTTTATAAGTACCAAAACCAACACTCACAGGTAATGACTGATTGTTTAGAATAATTACAGAATCATTAAATGACTCTTTCCTATATCATTAGGGCTGGTATTTGTCTCTTGCCACAGTACGCTGGTTTGGAATAAGAATAGACATGAGTGCAGCAATTTTTGTGGCAGCTGTAGCTTTTGCCTCAGTACCACTAGCTTCTCGTGAGTATGTACTTGTTGTTGGACAGCTTTTATTCATTCACTACCATCTTGTTTTCTTCCTTTAATCAGAGCTGAATGCAGGGTTAGTTGGCCTTGGACTAACCTACAGTGTTTCACTGGCTGGAATGTTGCAATACTGTGTCAGACAGAGTGCTGAAGTTGAAAACCTAGTAAGAGATTATATATAGAGCTCTTGCAAATACGTAAAATGAGTCACTTCTGTATGGCAAAAATGTACTGAGCAATACGGAGAAACAGGCAGCCGTCATTTACTTTCGTGTGGCAAAAATAACTAATTCTAGTATCACTTCAAAATGCTTCCGGTTTTGATGACGTCAATTGCAAGAGCTCTATAGTATTGTCATTACTTTCCATAATCTTTATACCATGAATGTTATTTTAACATTTTCAGATGATATCCACTGAGCGTATCATGGCTTACGGTCGACTGGAACCTGAAGCTTCACTGGAGACACTTCCTCCAAATGAAAAGCCTCCTTCAGATTGGCCAGACAAGGGAAAGATCACCTTTGAAGATGTGGCCTTCCAGTACTCACCTGACCTCCCTCTGGTTCTCAAGAATCTCTGTCTTACTGTGAAACCTTCAGAGAAAGTGGGCATTGTTGGAAGAACTGGTGCAGGAAAATCATCCCTCATCTCTGTGCTGTACAGACTAGCAGAGCCCTTTGGAGTGATCACCATTGATGATGTAGACTCCAAATCAATTGGACTTCACGATCTGAGAAAGAAGATGTCCATCATTCCACAAGATCCAGTCCTGTTCAGTGGTACAATGCGTTACAACTTGGATCCCTTTGAGGAGTATTCTGATGCAGAACTGTGGGATGCACTGGAACAAGTACAGTTGAAGGCAGTTGTGCAACAATTGGAAGGTCAGCTGGGTTCAGAGGTATCTGAGGGAGGCAGCAACTTCAGTGTAGGTCAGAGGCAGCTGGTGTGTCTTGCTAGAGCTCTGTTGAGGAAGAACAAGATCCTTGTGTTGGATGAAGCCACTGCAAATGTTGACCATCGGTAAGTGCACATTGTGAGTGAGTGTGTTTATGATTATGGTCATCTCTCCCACTCACAGGACTGATGAGATCATTCAGATGGCAATTCGTGAGAAATTCTCAAAGTGTACTGTCTTGACAATTGCTCATCGTCTCAACACTATCATGGACTCTGATAGAATTTTGGTATGTAACAATAACAGTTATTGTTAACCAGTAACTTCAGGATGTTCCTCTCTTCCAATCCAGGTGATGAGCAGAGGTCAAGTGAAAGAGTTTGATACTTCATATCGTTTACTTCAAGACTCTACTTCTCAACTGTACAAGATGGTGGAAAAGACAGGCCCCACAGCTTCACAGAAACTCCACCAAATGGCTGTTGATGCAAGACTCAAGAGAAGAAGAAGCAGTGCTAGAGCACCTGGAATGAACAGTGATAGAAACAGTCAGCAACCTCTACTTGTGGTGAATGAAGTGTTATGATAAAATTAATGTGTGTGTGTTGTTCCATAGATATAATTATTATCCCAATCTTGATACTAAAAGTAGTAGATATGCCACAAACCGGAAGAAAAATTTTACCTCAACTACACACTTCCGGAAGTGTGTAGTATCTCAACCTAACACGTGGCCTGCTTCTGGCACTATTATTATGCGCGCTCGAGCACAATGATTGACATGAGAGGCAATAGAGTACAAATGAGCTATGAACTGAGGGTCATTATTAGTGAACTATGGCCTCAGGCCTATATCTGTCATGATCGTTGGAGGCCCAGAGGAATCCAGAGGAGGTTGCAAGCAATTAGAGATCACGTGAACAACGTTGATTGCTTAAAATTGCTGAATCATGCGGCGATCTTTTTCTGCTGATTCAGCAACATTTACGGAGGTATACCTGTAGTGCACGGAGAATAAATGCTGATCATGTAGAAAAAGATCGCTGACTCAGCAATTTTTAAGCAATCAACGTTATCCGCGCGATCTCTAATTGCGCACTTGCAACCTCCTCTGAGAGGAATCTGCACGAGGACAGAACAGATGGATGATGAGGATTCCGAAAATAAAAGCCTTGACGAATATCATTTCCAGCACCCACCATTAAATTTTGTGCATCTTCCCAAAGACCCCAGGACTAAGCACAAGTACAATTTCTTCTTCAGGATATTTTTTATGTGAGTGACATGAAACAGTGTAGCCAAGTTGATTGACTGCTCTTGAATGGATTGGCATCATTTTTAAGTTTCAATCTCCTCTCTCTCTTTTATTATGCACACACAGATGGCTAGAACCTCTCTTCTGGACAGGATGTCGTCGTGGTCTCACTTCAGATGATCTCTATGTCCATCCTGGAGAGGTGGACTCAAAGATGCTACTCAAGAGATTCAATAGGTACCAAAATATCCCACCAATGTGTACAACCTATCAACAAGCTCATGACTGTAAACATCAGACTGTAAACAGTTAACCATGATATGAAAAATTTTACGAACAATTTAGTTTTTGGTCAACTGAGCTGGAGCGAGTAAAGTGTGGACAGAATGCAAGACTATGGATGGCAATACTCAAATGTTCGTGGTGGAGACTTGTGATACAAGCTGTGTTTACGTTCCTAGAGGTGGAAATAATAGTGTACTATGATCTTGAAGCCCTTCTTCATTGCTCAACTGTGCATTCTCATGGCTTCTATTCCTTACTCTAGATCGCTTTCTTGGTAGCCCAGTCTATTGTGCTTGGAAATCTGATTGACTATTTCTCCATTGAGTCACCAACTGGAGAAGAAACAAGGAATGCCTATTTCTATGCCACAGGTGATTTGTACCAGCGGTAATTGTTAGCCTCGTTCCCAGGCTCTCACCTTTGACCTTACCCTCACCTTTGACCTTACACTCACAGTAAGGTCAAAGGTGAGAGCCTGGGAACGAGGCTAGGTAATTGTAGGTTCTATTGCATTCTTGGCACATGCATCCATATACTTCATATGAGTCGCAATAAATATGTTTGGCTTGTAAAAATGTCACCGAAGCCATGATTAGAAGGTTACCAGTTGGTTATAGTACAGCAAATAGTCATAAAACAATAAAGCATAAGCAGTTATGATGTTCACCTTTTATACAGGTCTCATATTAATGGCGGTAATGATAGTTCTTTTTCATGCTGCTGGCTTTTTTACTGGTGAGAAGATTGGAATGATCTCAAGAGTTGCTATGACCTCTGCCATCTACCAGAAGGTACTAGGTAGAGTATAATTATTCTGTTATCTTGAAGATAAATAGCAATATTTAAATGCTTGTGGTTAAGGTTGTGTATGATTATCTACAGATCTTGGTTCTGAGTCAAGTCACTATTGGGCAGATCTCCATTGGGCATGTTGTGAACCTTGCTTCCAATGATGTCCAGAGATTTGACATGGTATGTAAGGTTAACCTGGAGTAGACATATCACATGGATGTTTCATCTTTACATGTACATGTATATACGTATGTTAATTTTGAAGGCATTTTTAATGGTGCACTATCTGTGGGCTGGTCCCCTCCACCTGATTGTGTTCACCTACTTGGTCTACCAAGAAGTTGGTTGGAGTGCCTTCTTGGCTACTGGGTTTATTGTTCTGCAGTTGCCTTGTCTGATGTTAATGGCTAGAGCATTTTACTACTTCAGGTTTGCTGCGATAATAACAAATATGTAGCCTCGTTCCCAGGCTCCCCAACTAAGGTAGGTGGGGAGCCTGCATGGGAACGACGATAACAAATATAATTATGTGTGTTGGGAGTGTTTGGTAAAAAAAGGTGTTTACTGTAGATTCAAATCTGCTCGAGTGACTGACAGTCGTATTCGTGTCATGAATGAGGTGATCACTGGAATAAGAGTGATCAAGATGTATGCCTGGGAGTATGCATTCAAGAGAGTTGTCAGTGCTTTGAGAAAGTGAGTTGTACTAATGATAATTGAGTGGGTTTTAGAGTTAATCCATCACAAAAATTTGGGAATTTTATGTATGTATGTATGCAGGCTTGAATCAAAGCTCATTCTTAAAGGAGGAATGCTTCGTACAGCTACAATTGCTTACAACTTTAGTGTTCTTGTTCCATTAATAGTGGCTCTAACATTTTTGAGCTATACAGCAGCTGGAGGGGAGCTGACTCCCAGGAGGCTGTTTGTGACATTTTCTCTTATAGTGTTTACTCAAAAGACCAGCATCATTTTTGTCATACGATGTTTCTTCTTCTTATCTGAACTTAGGGTGACCATTGTTAGAATACAGGTCAGGAATTTCAGTCGTTGTTTTTATCACTTTAACTCATTCTAAGTGTGTTGATTATCTTCGGCAGAAATTTCTATTATTGGAAGAAGTCTCTCAACTTGATGTTAATACACCTACTGAAAGTAAAGGTTGCATTTTTTGCTGCAAAGAATATTAATAAATATCTCCCTTTTGGTTTTTTAGGAGAACCACAGCTTACATCTGTACATGCCAAGTTTGAGCAAAAGATTAGCAGTGAAGGATACTTTAGACCTGAATCTCCTTGGTTACCTGGAGCAAATAAGATCAGAGAAACTAGTCCTCAGAGAGTAGACAGCTCAGACAGTACAGCTGTATCAGTTGCAGTGGAGGATGTGTCTGTTTCATGGACATTAGACAGAGAGAAGATGGTCCTCAAGAACATCAACTTTGAAATCAACAAAGTCAGTTTATGATTGAAAAGTACTTCGTTTGAATATGAACCCATTTCATTGCTACAGGAGTTCCCTCTACTGGCAGTAGTCGGTCGAGTTGGAGCAGGAAAAGTAAGTCTGTGTGTGAGCTTTTCTTGTAATGTTTTGATCTTACTATATTTATTCTAACAGTCCACCTTGCTTCAAGTTTTGCTTCAAGAGCTACAGCCAATGGATGGCAGTGTTAGGATAAATGGGAAAGTGTCCTATGCCTCCCAACAGTCGTGGGTTTTCACTGGCACACTCCGAGAAAACATCCTCTTTGGTGAACCCATGGACCCAAAGAAGTACAGCATGGTCTTAGAGGCTTGTTCCTTGGATAAGGTACATGGTATGATAAACAAAATCTTAAAACAACGTAGATTCAAGTGAATACATTATGTTGCTTTTGTGTACACAGGATGTGAAGATGTTAATCAATGGTGATCTGACACTGGTTGGGGAGAGAGGGGTGACACTGAGTGGTGGACAGAAGGCAAGAGTGAACCTGGCCAGAGCCATCTATCACGATGCAGACATCTACCTCCTGGATGATCCACTCAGTGCTGTGGATACTGCTGTTGGCAAGCAACTTTTTGAGGAGTAAGTTGTGATGTCTTTGTTTATACAAAAGTGAGTTTATCATTGTTCATTCCTCAGGTGTATTCGAGGTCTCCTCAAAAACAAACTGGTAGTGTTGGTAACTCATCAAGTCCAGTTTGCACTCCAAACTGACAAATTGCTTGTTTTGAAAGAGGTAACAAACTAACTTAGTTTGTGTGTAGCAGTAGCTATTCAAAAACTTCTACCACATTCAGGGTGAAGTCCACATGTATGGTACTCATGCTGAATTGGAAGAGAGAGGAGTGAACACCACCCAGCTGTTGGGACTCATCAAGACTGCAGAGGATGAAGAAGATGATGAATTTGAGTATGACGAAGAGGAGTCTGATTTTGAGGAGGAACAGGATGGTATGAAAAGTTTAATACTGCCGCTAATAATTGAGTTTATCTCCACAACATTATTTTTCTGTAGCTGTAATCAGTCCAAACTCTCCAACTAGAGCTAATGGTCAAAACTTCCTCAAAGTAACAGCTGTCAATCGTTGGAAGAGACAAGTGTCTTTACCTGAAGAGGGTGAATTTGTCCATGACTTTGCAGACTCCCCTTTTGACACAACCTCACTCTACTCCTCTCCTTCTATGCTCTCCATCCATTCTGCAGTTGGAACCAGCAAACATGAAGAGGAAACATTTAAGGTAAATTTTAAAGTTAGTACACTAGTAAGTGATCTTAATAAACTAACTGTATTGTTTTACATGCAGGGACCCGGTCAGGCTCCTCCTGAGGAAGAGAAAGCCCATGGAAGTATATCCATGAAAACATACTACAAGTTTTTCAGAGCTGGAGGGAACCATTTCTTGATTCTATTGACTACTATTGCATTTTTAGTGGCAGAGGTACTGTCAGTTGTGTGTGTTGTGGATTAGCCAGTCCTTTTTCTGTGTGTGTAAAGGACTGGCTATGGCAGACTAGATTCACAATGACTATTATCTTCTTGCATATTTAAAGGGTAGTGTTGTTGTGTCTGATTGGTGGATTTCTGATTGGTAAGAATAAAGTTTCATTTTTAGTAATGTTCTCCTTTAGATGATAATTTCTTTTACACTGATTAGGGCTGACTGTTCTGTCTCTAACACATCCACCAGTTCTACCTGTGATCTCTCTACCAACCAAAGGATTGCCATTTATTCTTCCACAACTTTAACATTAATAATGCTGAATTTCATTCGAGGGATTCTTCTCTACTTCTTGTGTGTGAATGCCTCTCGTGTCCTCCACAACCGAATGTTTGCTGCTGTCCTGAGAGCACCTATTCTATTCTTTGACACCAACCCAAGTGGTGAGTTCAAATGATGTAATTAGTAGTCTAAATCATTTAAACAAGCATCCAGTAAAATCATTTAAGCATTCACACAATAATTTAGGGATTCATTGTTTGAAAGATTTTAGTGATTGTTCGAAAGATTTAATCACTAAAATCTTTCGAACAATCACGTCTTTTAGTGATTATTCGAAAGATTTTAGTGATTTAGTGATTGTTTGAATGATTTCAGTGATAGTTCGAATGATTTAAAATGACATGCGACATGCGACATGCGACATGCAACATGCGACATGCGACATGCGACATGCAACATGCGACATGCGACATGAGACATACGACATGCGACATGCGACATGCGACATGCGACATACGACATATGACATAGACATTGACATAGGCATAAAACATACGAGATACGACATGCGACATGCGACATGCAACATGTGACTTACGACATATGACATATGACATAGGCATAAACATATAACATACGACATGCGACATGCAACATGTAACATGCAACATGCAACATGCGACATGCAACGTACGACATACGACATATGACACACGACATCCTACATCCTACATTCTACATCGGACATCCTACATCGGACATCCTACATCCTACATCCAATACACCGGACATTAGGCCTTGAATAAAAAAAGTTGATGGACAAGACTGCCTGTTTTATGCTCAAAGAATGGCCCAATTATGCTCCAAAATATGCCTATTATATGTATTTCAAGTTGTCTATTATATGCTTATTACTACCAAATAATAAATGAACAGAAGCACGAACAAACTAAAAGACCATTATGATGTCATAATGGTTTTTCAGTTTGTTCGTGCTATTAGTTTCTATAGTTATACTATAGTTAATTGTGAGTTAACTGTGCTTTATGTCATGTGTGACAATGTATTCTATTGCTAGAGCCCCAAGGGTTAAGCACCTTGGTGCCTTCATTACTAAGGAAGAGAACTGTTTCAGCAGTCACCTGTATTGTCTGTTAACAAAATTCCGGCCTATTATGCTGGGATGGTCACAAAATTTAGCCTATTATGCTAATTTTAGTGATCACTTTTTCAATTATTTGAATGATTTTATAATTAGTTCTGAGTAATTAAGTGATTATTAAAAATATTGCAAATAGGTCGAATTTTAAATCGTTTCTCAAAAGATACGGGATTTCTTGATGAACTTCTTCCCCAAACTTTTATCGAGTTCCTCTTTGTGAGTATATCTCTTCAATATCTTCACTCAGTGACGCATGTATAATCTCATTGTTCTTGCTCCTTTCAATTCCAGCTTGCAATGAGGTTTATTGCTATTCTTTTAACTGCCTCAGCTTCGAATGTCTATGTTCTCATACCAACTACAATTTTCTTTGTGGTCTTTATCATTTTAAGATGGTACTACCTCAAAACATCACGAGAAGTGAAGAGACTGGAGGCTATTAGTATGTTAATATGTGGCCAGTTTTGTAATTCTATAGATGCTGTACATTATAATTGTCTCCCCTCAGCTCGTAGTCCCCTGTACTCTCACATCTCAGTGACACTGCAAGGTCTACCCACCATCAGGTCTTTTGGGAAAAAACACATGAATACTTCTCTGGAGAAATTTTATCAATACCAAAACCAACATTCACAGGTATTTATAATGATGTGTAAGCGTTGTTGGGGCGAGCATGAGCGAGCCCCACATAAGCGTGTCGAACGAGGGATTTGTATGTCTGTATATATATATAGTGATGTAATCGTCCGACCGACCGCTTTCCGTAAATACGAACTATATGTGACCTGTCAAGCGAAAACCTGACGTTTGGGAATTTCCGCGAATTTTGAGTTAGCTATTCCACGTATATCTAGGCCTTCTCAGGAAGCGCATATCAAAATTTGATGCCAATAGCTATAGTAGTTTTCCAGATACAGCTCTTGCAAGCAGCCCTGCCTCCACTCGTGGCTTCCTAGAAAAACGGTTGTAAAGTTGTTGCTAGGTAAACTATGGGCGGTCCGTATACTCTCCGTATCTTAATTAGATCANATACATTTTTAGTTGTTGTTGTTTACATTTGAATTTTAAAAGATCCCATTGACTTTCACTTCGCAAAATAAATGTGAGGACAACTAAAAGTTCAAACTCACTTAACTTTTGATAAGATAGTTCAATTGCAAGTTTATTCATCATTTTTACTGAGTTAGTTAATAGATGCATTGAGACTGTGCGGCTTTCAGATTCATAAGCTAAGTGGCATAGCAACAGGAAAGTGTGGTTTGGAGGACAAGTTGTTAAAGATGATTTGTTATCTATAAACTCTATGTCAAGGTTCGGAAAGTCATCTTTTGCTATCCCAGCAACAAAAAGTAATGTCATTCGAAGTCTGTCATTCTTGAGATTCTGCTTAAGAAAATTAGAGATTTCTGTGGAAGACAAATTAGCAACTGCCCATTTGGCAGCAAGGAACTCTTGAATTGTGAGATGGAGAAAGTTACATGTCACTACTCTTCCTCTTTTGCTGTAGCTTTTTGCCACTGTCATTAAAGCTAATGTCTGTCTTTCAATGTCTTGATCACCAATATCTGGAAATGATTCAAGAATATCTTCTTCATGAAAAACTAGCTGGTCTTTAATCAGACTATTGTATGCTAGTTTAGACAACATTAAAAATTGGGGCTGAACTTCCTTTGGAAGTCTGTCTAAGCATCTGATTCTTCTAGCTGCAGTATCTCCTAAAAGATTTCTTGTATGACGCTTAATTGTATGTAAAGCAAAGATATCGTACAACTCTGTTAGTGTCTTAGGAAGAATAAAATTCTCTTGCTGATAGACAAAAAGAATGATTGCACAATTAAGAGGGATATAACAGAGGGACATGATGTCTAGACGTTCATGGAGTTGAATACAAAGCTCTTCAGCTTTCTCTGGATTATCTTTTATTGTCTTCACTATACATTGCTTGATCATTTCTTCAGTGAACCCCAAAACCTCAATATGACGATTAATGGAAGATAGCTCTTGTAACCCAACTGATGCATAAGGTCTTGAGGTTACAACAACAGAGCATTTTTTCAGCACCTTACCTTCAATAATATTCATAAAAAATGAACCACGTGACCTCTCTACTGCACTAAGCTCATCAAAACCATCAAATATCAGCATTACTCGCTTTCCACTTGTCTTTCGGACATGTCTTACCACAGATTGATGTAAGTCAGGATCATCATGATAGAAAAATTCATTGATTGAAGTTGCCTGAGACACAGCTCTATCACGTAAATGAAGTAAGATGACTAGATCATATTCTTGAAGAAGCTTACCACTTGCCCAGTCTTGAGTGAACTTACGACTGAGAGTGGTTTTTCCAACTCCTGGTGCTCCATCAATTAGAATACGGAGTGAAAATTTTTCACCTGCTAAGCAATGCTGAGACTTGAATATCTGCTCAACTTGCGTCTCAGTTTTTTCATCATTTCTACCTGCTAATATCTTATCAACATTTCCGCGCACATAATCCCTTTGTTCCTTAACAATTGCATCGTATTTCTCAGCATACACACCACGTTCACGTGGTATCAAAGCTAGTCGTATGAACTGTCCTCCCAGAGAGGGGGGCCAGTCTGAGTCAGGGAGCACTGGTTGATCTAGGTACATCTCTCGTAAGTACTCACTGTACCTTACAATACACTCAGGAAGTTCAAGTCTTGGTTCAAAATTTCCTGTCAGATATGAGAATATCTAANTAATGCACTGCCCATTCCTACACTGCTTATTTTTTTGAAATTTTTACTACTTGTTGATTTAACATCCTTTCACATTAGATCTGACAGAGATAAACACTTTCACAGAAATAGTGTTTCTTTGTACGCAGACGCTTTCATGGTCATTACACTTATGTTTCTTTCGATCCTTACCAGTTTACGCAGAGATTTACATGCAAGGAAAAGCTTACTGACAATGACACGCTTAAGCAAACGTCTATTGCTACTGACAGAAATGAAAATGAGATGGAGAATTATAGAGTTAGAGAAAGGAAAGAGTCATCGATAATGCCCAAAAACATTTGCTTGCTGCACAGATAATGCATCCAGCCAGCCCCAGTTATGTCCATGCACATACTCACGTTCATTGTATGTATATAATTTATGTTTGTAAAATGTAGGCCTTGGCAAATTATTCTCAAAAGTTAGCCTATTATTCTATTCTTTTATTCCCAAACTTTAAGCCCATTATTCTTTTCAGCCAGCCTATTATTCTTGCATTATTCTCAGTTAAAACACAATTTTAGTACGTAAATTCATCAAAATAACAATTTTTAGCGACATTCAAAGTCCTAGATATGTTTTTTCCAAAAGTTCACACACCCAATACAGTTAATTTTCATTTTCTTTTAAATTGTTGTAATGCTCTTAGGGTGAAGATTAAAAAAAGCCGGTAGTTCAGTTTTTTGACATTTAAGCAGCAGTCTACACGAACGCATCCTTAATTAATTTCCACCCGGAAGTTAAACAAAATGGTGGCCAAGCACATGGAAGTGATGACAACACAGGAGAAACAGCCAGAAAAGAAGTAGCTATAGTTCTTAGAGCCATATTTGTTATAAGAATGTAATTTTTAACAGAAGTACAGAGTCTAAATTGTCTTCAAGTTGAATTTCTACCGTGTAGCGATAAAATGGACCAGATGACTTTGATTTTTTTGGCAGCATGGTGCAAAAGTACTGAGGGCATCCATACTCTACCAGTTTGTAACTTACATCTAGCAGTATAACATACTGTAGTAGTATTCCCGTAACTAAAACTATATAGCTAATTTAAAAATTACTAGTCAAAAACCGCTAGAAATGCGGTACTTTACTGATCTACTGAACACGCTTACCTCAAGCTATTGACATCAGACAAGCACCACGCTGCTTGTAAAACACTGTACTTTTAGCAGAACTTATTCTGTGCCCATACTCTAGTCTTATCTGGAGATACACAAATTTTATCTGAGTGATGTTCAGTGAACTTTCTTGATGCGGTAACTAGTCTTTCTAGCTCACAAGACTTGCTGTGCATGCACATTCCATCCTGAACCACAAGTATTCCAAGTGAGAAGCATGCAAGTAAAACTACGGAGGAGATATACCGTTGCAAAATCCTGAATTATCTTCCATGTGCCTTCCTTTTGACGTCATCAGTCAACATAGTTTGCAATGATGTAATATGAATAATTTAGCATGCGCGCGTTTAGTACTACGTGACGTAATAAGCTCTGTGCAAAATTTTACGTGACGTGAAGGGCAGCAAAAATTGACACACCCACAATTACGATGCGTTCGTGTAGACTGCAGTGCAAATTTTCACTACAAAATTGAGAATTTACCTATTATTCCCAAACTACAGCCTATTATTCTCAAAGAATCAATGTGTACCTATTATTCTCAAATTATTCCGGGAATAATTTGCCAAGGCCTAGTAAAATGGGAGTGAGGGTTATGAATACACTTTAGAGACTCAAACACATTCTTTAGGAACAATAATCAATTGAGTGGATAATACTGCTACTTGAAGACCACACATATGTACACACACACACTCAATGTGATCAGCTATAAATCACCTCATTTCGTATCAATTTTATTCTCCCATTGTCCACATCGGCCAAAACAGTGATGACAGAACTGCTGGATTTTTTGTAGGCAACATGTAGAGCAGTGTTCCCCTGTATATAATTATTACTGAACATGTCATAAGTTTGACACATAGACAGATATGCATGGATTAATTCTCACCTTGGAATCTTGTGCATCAATTGGACAGCGTCCCTTTTCAAGGAGCAGCTCAACAAGAGCTGAAGAATCATTCTTGGCTGCCAGATGTAGAGCACTCTGGCCATTCTCGTCACACACAGCTGTGTCAACCTGGTCCTGAGTAACAAGTGCTTCCACAGCTTCCACGTTTCCATTGCTACAGGCTGTCAATAAAGGAGTGAGGCCAGTCTGAGAGTTAGATATAGAGAACAAACCCCAGTTAGTAATGTAAGTAGATTGATTTTGAGAAGAGAAGGGAAAAAATCATTCAAATTCACATGTTCACAAGTAGTAAAAATTTCAAAAAAATTAGTAGTGTAGGAATGGGCAGTGGTATAAAAAGTATTGGAATTTACAAGGAATGGTCTCAATTTCGGCACATGACTACTTCATTTTCACTTTTGATCCCTCTTATATATAGCTATTTGTCGTAAATGGATGGTTCAAAGAATGATCTCTACTTGAATAGCTATAACGAGTATCACAAATCTTATCACTTCGCTAAAAAGTGGAATAAAACTGGCAGAGTTAGATTACTGGCCAAAACTTGGGCACAAAAAATGAAGCAGTCATGTGCCAAAATTGAGACCATTCCTTGTTCCAATACTTTTTATAGCACTGCCCATTCCTACACTGCTTATTTTTTTGAAATTTTTACTACTAAGTCTTATTCATTCACTTTTTTCAACACTACAGTGAGAAGACTCTCAGAGACTGGTTAGTCTCTACAAAAAGACTTGAGTAGTAGTATGTGGCTAATGCGTATGCGCATTAAATGCCACGTGGATGAGACAACGACCTTTGAACTCTACTAGAAAAATGGCTACACATGAAGTACACAAAAGTTTCAAAGCTTTCTAGCTTTTGTTTTAGTAACACATTTAGGCAGTAAACGAGGGTAAAAGACCCTAGTTCAGATGAAAAGAAGTTACTTTGTGTTGTCAAAGCTAGCTCAAATTCTTCTGTTTGTCTGGAAACCGTGTTCAGGTAAGTCAGTAAGGAAGTAAGAAAGAAGGAATATAAGTAAGTATTAAAGTAAGTAAGTGAGAACAAAATTGCGTGGGTGTAACTTTTGACTAGCGCTCTCTACGAGTGCTTTGGAAAGTTTCTGTAAGCTTTAGGCCTTACATACTGTTGGTAATCATGCAGCTTAAAAGAGCTTCTGAGAAAGTGTGAAGGCTTAACTTTGTCTTGCTAGATTTTTATGGTGATAAACATTTTGTATTGTGTCTATGGGGCAGTTGGCCCATTCCTACTATACGTACTACCGTACGTATAATAAACAAGAAAATATTATTCACATTAGATTGGGTATTGAGAAATTTTGTAGACAGTGCTACAGCTTTCTTCAAGAGCCATTTTAGAGTTTCACTTGTTGAATGAGAGTCACAGGCATAATGGAGAACTGTTCTTCCTTGCTGTATGTGTGTGTGCATGTAGGCTACCATAATACATTGGGGTACGAGTGTGTGTGTGTGTGTGTGTGTGTGTAAATCATACCTTGTCTGTCATTTCCAACAACTTCGTAGCTTGCTGTGTTACTCCACCATCAATATTCACCAGTTGGTGGACGAGTTTGAGGTTATCTCTGCTACAGGCAACATGAACAGCAGTCACATCATCCTGGAGGTGTATATACACATACACAGTAACAAACATTTTTAACAATTGCTATCTTTAATTTTACTGAAACCTTGTTCTTGTAGGAAGGGGATGCACCATTCTTTAGTAGAACATCCACCATCTTAGTGTCTCCATTAGCAGTGGCAATCATCAGTGGAGAACATGAATGCTCAATGAATGATACCTTCAGTGGAGAAAACACACTATATAGTCCATTTAATGCACCAACAAACTGACAAACTTACATTGGGGGAAGAACTGTAAGCCAAGAAGTCCAGTAGTGGACTACCATGGTCTGGCTGGGAGGAGTGGGAGTGCTCCTTCACTAGTGTCAGAGCCCTTTCAACTGAAGCAAGGAAACAACTCTCAACAGCTTTGAAGATGATGTTGGTGAGACTAATTGCAGCAGCTTCATCTGGAAAACAACAATGTTAAAATAAAATGAAATGCATTCTACAAACCCTCCAATTAATAATAGCTCCTGTAGTAAAGAACACGCACAAATTAACATTTATATAGTTTATAGCATGACCACAGATTTGTATCACATTACAAACGTCAAAAATGGTTGACAAAGAAGCTGCAAAGAAACTTTATGCTGGGCTATTTTCAGCCAGCATGGACATCAGAGATATGTTAATTGGAAAATGTTGCTCTTACTAATGATTTTTTGAAAAAGTTTAACCTTGCAAGAAATGTGTATGGCCACTCTCTGCAGCTGGATATTATGAGGAGATTTAGCAACATAAACATGCATGGCTGACTAAGAAGCTGAAAAAATGTAGGGCCATACATTTATATATCATACAGCCAACATAGACTTCAGAGACGTCTGGTTAGAGATGCTCTTAATTTTTGGGAAAAATTTAATCATGTAAGAAATGTAAAGCTGGTAACTAAAGAATATGTTAGGCTATTTTAAACATGTGGAGGTCAGAGATGTGTGGTTAGAGATGTAAATGGAGTACTTACTGTTTATATGAAGTTTGAATGCTCTTGAAGAGAGACGGCCATTGTATGTGACCCCTCCAATGGCGACGACACCAGTGGGGGTCAGGACGGTAGAAGTAGAGTCGACAGCTAGGGGGAGATTAAAGAAGTGGTGCCATTTTCTGGCCTTGAAAGAGAACATCATCATTGAGGAGCTGTAAGATGAAGCTGTCCTTCCTCCTATGGCTAGGAGGTCTCCTTTGTAAGAGGTGAGAGAGGTGAACTGTAGTGGGCCAGTGTTTGTCTTCTCCCAGTGGAGTGGTCCAGGAGAGATGTCCTCCATTGAGGTCCAGTACATATTCCAGCCTTGTCCCCTACCACCAGCCAAGACAACATGGCTGCCCACAATGGTAGCTGACATGTAGCAACATCCCCCAGGTAAAGATGCTGTGGACATCCATTGTTGTTTCTGGGAGGTGTACAGCTCTACAGTGGCAAGGTAGGGGCCACTGTTGTAGCCACCAGCTACCATCAGGAAGTAGTGGTAGCCAACAGCGGAGGGTCCAGATCTTGCTGTAGGCATTGGAGGAATGGCGTTGTCCTTCCATTGCACTCCATCATCTTCTTCATGTCTCAGCTGCCATAGTTTGTTCGTGCGTCTGTTGCCAGGATACTCGATACCTCCGACTAATACCAGGTGTCCCTCGTAGATGGTTAGTCCATAGTATCTAGTTGGTGTGTTTATCTCCCTCCATTGACCCCCCACAGTGTCAAGGTACAACAGTCTGGACTCCCATGATGAAAACTCCCCCTGCACCCCACCCCCTCCGACATAGACACACCCATTGTAGAATACTGCTTTGGCACTGTGCATACCCCATGGCAACTGGGGTAGTTCATCCCAGTCCATGGAGAGGAGAGGGTGAGTGATGGCCACCTGCAACCGAAAAAAGAATAAACACTGTCTTCAACACTATACGTCACACACAAACTACTGAGCAGTTGTTTTGTTGAAGCGCACACCCAGCGGCTACTAACACAGAGAAAGACCACTACAACAACCGTTGTCATGGTGACAAGAAACAGTTTTGCCTACAGCTAGCTTGCTCAGCTCTCTTTGTACAAAGCTGAGTCTGCAAAACAAAGTATTTTATATTATTATACTAGTAAACATGCAGTGCAAAAGTTGCAGCAGAAAGGGGACAATTACACTTTTTTGTAGCTAAGTAGGAAAAGTCTTTTTATAGGCTTTCTTTTAGGCTTGTTGTCTTTGAAAAAAATGTTAGCTATAGCAAACAGCACGCACAAATGTATACCAAGCAATACTGATTGTGTTCATATAAAATTTTATAAAAATGAGAAGTGTAGGAATGGGCAGTGCGGTAAAAAGCAATGAAACAAGGCATGCGCAAGTCTCTGAATTTCGGCACATGACTACTTCATTTTCATGAGTGAATTGCAAATTTGAATTCCATCATTATGAATGTCGGTCGTTTGGCTCATGAGTCAATGCAACGGCAATCATGCACTTGACTAATTTGGATGAAGTAACAAGCATTTAGAATGTAGATACACAAAGAATAGGGCACAAAAAATGAAGTAGTCATGTGCCGAAATTCAGAGACTTGCGCATGCCTTGTTTCATTGCTTTTTACTGCACTGCCCATTCCTACACTTCTCATTTTATAAAATTTTTACTACTTGTTCATTCACTTTTTTAAACACCAAGGTGCTCAATTGCATGAAGACAATCACACAGCAGAGACTAGTCAGTCTCTAATAAGGTGTACATTTGATGCGCATGCGCATTATATGCATGCAAACCACGTGGTCTATTGACGACCTTTACCAACATCAAAATGGCTAAATAAAAAGTACAGTATTTTATATCAAGAGTTTTAAAGCTGCCTAGATTTTGTTTGCTGCGTTTTCGCCAGCAAACGAGTCGAAAAGGACGTACTACAGATGAAATGAAGTCCCACTATATGGTTAAAGTTGGCTCAATGCCTTTTGTTTGTCTGGAAATCGCGTTCAAGTAAGTCAGTTAGGAAGGAAGGAAGGAAGGAAGGAAGGAGAACAAAATTGCACTCTTGTGGCTTCTCACGAGCGCTCTCTCCAGAGTGCTCTAGAAACTTTCTACCAGTCTTCTTGGTTAATACAGTAAGCTAACTGTCTGTGGGAGGCTATTAAATGCATTTGAAGGCTTAGCTTTCTTTCCCTGAAAGTTTATAAGCATGAACATTTTGTATTGTGTCAATGGGACAGTCGGCCCATTCCTACTATACGTACTACTGTACGTATGATATATCTCCACAGTTAAAATACCCCACTAGTTGACGAAAGGATATATTAACTGCATGGGGACATTTATGCAAGGTTGAAATTCATGCCTAAAAAAATCCCACCATCTAACTAGTGATGATTTAAATGAGGAGATTTTACGTGAGATCAAATTAAAGGGCACTTCTCACTAGCAAATCTTTAATTTGGTGTATAATGTGGCCACATTGATAGCTGATGGTACTATATGAGGAGATTTTAGGTGAGGTCAAAAGACACTTCTTTGAGTGAGATGTATTTGGTGTAAAATGTGGCCACATTAGTTGCCAATGGTTATGTATTAAATGGGGAGATTTTACGTGAGGTCAAAGTTCTCAACTAAAGCATCCCCACATGTTTGAGTAGCTATAGAAAGCTATAATAATATGGGGTGCTTTTACCTAAGGTCAGAGTAATTACATAAAATGTTCCCATATTAATATGGTACCATATAACTGTGGCAATTTCTGTGTGACATAAAAACTTGCCATAATTGAATCAGGGCACAAGTCACATAAAATATCCCCATGATTAACCCATGGGACGGGTCACGTCACAAAATCTCCCCATGAGTTAACGGCATCACAATTTAGGACCGAACAGTCTACACTAAGACCCCCGGAAATACATTTTGGGTTTGTACAGAGAGTATGGGAGATAATGAGATTCATACTACATGTGGCAAGTCGTAAATCTTAGCTGTTATTTCTACCAGCTATAACTCATGTTCAGGACTAGTTCAGTTCAAAGCAGTATGATTTTTTAGCAGAGGAGGTCAAGCGCTCTGGATTGATACCAAGGTTTAGCAAAATAAGTCAAAACAAAAAGTAAACTACAGCTAAATAGCTAGCTACTATGGAGTGGAGAAGACATGCATGCAACTTTGAAATTGGATCAAATTAGTACTGAGCATGCATGTATGAAGCTTGCAGAGTACATTTTTAGAATGTCTACATCTTGAAATGAAGTCAGCTATGTGCAAGAAAGTTGCAACTAAAGCTAGTATGAAAAAAAAACAGATTGTACAAAATCATAAATAATTGCTGTATTAATCAAGCACTCACACCTCTGAATAGTCAGATTCACGGCTCCTTTTCCTTGATAACACACTTTTGCTAGACATATTAGATTCATAGAGTTGAGTAATATTTTCTTCATTCTTAAGAATAGAACCAATCTGGGTTTTACCGCAGCCAAACATTTCAGCTAAATCTCTAGATGACATTCTAGGATACTTCTTGGATGTACCAATAACATGATGTCTCTCCTTGAGTGAGAGAGTTTTTCGAGGTGCTTTTGCTGCATGCCTTCGATTTTGCAGACACACTTGAGGAAGAGGCCATTTTCAAGTAGCTACATAGATTTTCACTAAAGACGTCTCGCGAGGTCAAGGTAGTGACTCACGTGGCAAAATGATCCTGATCCCATTCCTAATCTACATGTAGGCACAATGGCGGCAAGCAGCCGAGCGATGAGCCTTTTGGCTCATTCAGTATATTGTATATCATATATCAGAGGCTACCATGCCTACCAAGACATTTGGTCTCCATTTATTGGAGAGGTTCTACCTCTTGAAAGAGAACCAGACAATCCTGAAGACGTTCATGCAGTAGCAATCAAGAAAACAGGCGATATTGTTGGGCACGTGCCTTTCAACCTTGCCCCTACAGTGTCTGCTTTCCTGTGAAGATCTAGCTACAAACAGATGTCTGGCCGAAATAACAGGGGATAAAGTAAATCAAGGTGGTGGCTATGGCCTAGAAATTCCCTGCAAATATCACTTTTTTGCACCAAAGGAGTACATAGAAAAGCTCAAAACAATTTGTAAGACTCTGCAAAGTAATGGCTTGCTCTAATAGATGAGTAATTTCTACAGCGAACCGAATGACATGCAACTCAGTTATATGCATGTATGTGTATTTTTGTGTGTGTGTATCCGAATCAATGAAACCGTCATAATTTAGATTTGTGGGTGTGGCTATTTGGCCGTTAGCTGGGTTTTTTTCAATAGTAAATAATTATTTGGGGAACTGAGTATTGGTCGTTATACGGAATAGCGAGGTGGCCGCTCTTGAGAGGTTTTGAAAGTACAGAAGTCTATGCAAGTTCAATCGGGACCACAGCTGTTGGCCGTTATAAGGCAGATGGTCGCTGTTGAGGGGTGGTTGTTAAGAGGGGTTCCACTGTACTTGTTTGGAGCATTTTCCAAACGTGTCCATAGTTGGCCATCAGCAAGAATGTAGAAGGTGCTTCCCGGACAAAAAAGTTCCCAAGCTTTTCTCCCCTGCAAATAACATGGACCCAGGCCCAGTACCACCACAATTGCAGGTAAATATAATTACTATTCTATGCATTATACTTTGTTATTGATCCTTTTTTGGTATAATTAACTATAGAGACTGACACAAGTGCTCATGATATCAGGTGTGATGCCAATCATGTCCATCTACAGGCTACCTCATGGCCAGTATGGATACAGTGGACATGTTGTCAACCTTCCACATAATGTGCTATCATTTGCCACCAGCCTTCCAAGGTTACCATCAGACATTAATGTACTGGCTGTGAGAAAGGAGAAGGAACAAACATGTACATTAAGATTTCCGTGTCTGAAGGCATGTTGTTGAGCAAGCATTGATTAGAACTGGCTGTTTGAAAACAACCAGTACTACCGAGCTAATCAAGTTCGTATGAATGAGTTAATTTCCTAGGATGGAATCTCCCCCCTTAGGATACAAGCTCCCCCCCAAACAACAAGAGTTTATACTGTTGTTGAAGATGCTCTTCGTCAGCTGCCAGAAGATGGAACCCTCTCCTCACTAACATCCATTCAACCTGATGACCCCTCATCTACTGCTCAGTCATCTCATGATCAAGTACCGGAGGAATATCCGTTTCCACCGTCGCGCAGCGCAGAGACTTCGCTCAGGCTCGCCCCATAGATGCTTGCATCTGTCTAGTCTAGAAACAGTAGAGCTTGAATCATGAACATGGACAGTTCTAGAAGGACTTGAGTTTGGCTGGCTTAGCTGCTTGGCCCAGGTAAGTAACTCATTGATTGCAAATTGAATATTATTAATAGTGAGATAATACTTTGTATAGAAGTATCCATCATAGTAGGTTATAGTTGTGTATCAAGGCCACACTGAGCTAGATACTCCATAGTAGCCGGCTTCAGTACAGCTGAGCATTCAATTTGAACTACAAGGGTCAAAAGTACATTCAATGAATTTCTAAACAGAGTTTTAAATAACTAGGCTGACCACACTGAGCTCAGTATATACATCCTTAGTACTGAATTGCAGCTGGCTAGAACTGCGATCAGTTTGCCTAGGCTGACACCTCTCATAGTCTGGATTAGGCCTTGACAGATTATGCCAGCATAATTTCGAGCATAATAGGTACTCTTGAGCATCAAGAATAATGCTAGCATATAGGCTCAAATTTGTGACTCTTTGACCATAATGGGTTAGTATTTTGTTGGATTAGAAACATTTGACTGGATTAAGTTAATGCACACTTTGTGAGTGAGTCAACCTGCTTCTTCAAAGGAATACTAAAGAATTAATGAGTAATCAACAATATAGGTGACTGCTGAAACTAAAGTCTTTCAATTTGTTTGTGCTTCCGCTCATTGAAAATTGATAATTTCTGCGACATAATATTTGGTAGCTATAAGCATAATAGCCAACATGAGAAGCATAATAGGCAGAGTTTGGAGCATTATTATAGGGCCATTCTTTGAGCACAAAAGAAAAGAAAAATATAGGCAGAGTCTTGAGCATAATTATACCAAGGCCTAGTCTGGATACACCAGACTACACCTCTCATGCAGTGGATGGTGCTGATCATAAGTCATGCATACATGTTTAGCTGTGCATGCTGGTTGAGTGCGCCAAGGCTTATGCACCTTGGTGCTTTCATTTATACACAGTGGCCATGCATGTATATAACCAGCAGGCAAAATATAGTTTCACAGCTGAATTAACTACTGCAGTAATGTTGGGTGTATGGATGGATGTCAATACTACTGGATAATAAGAGCTGAAGCTAGAGCAGCCACCAGTGAGAGGCTCGATCTAAACTACAACCTGAGCTCAGAGTCCCAAGAAGCTATTGAACTTTCAATAATTCAGAATACAACACTAGCTATAGCTGCCGCTAAGATTCAAATTATGCATGCATAATGCTGAAACCCCAGGCGTACAGGTGGTAGGCTTGAGCTAATGTGCTCAAAAATTTGAGCATTAAGTTTGAGCTGCTAATTTTCCTATTATTCTATTATTATTCCTGATTTTGAGACTCACACAATTACAAATTAATTAAACCACTTCTGATCCAGTTGCAACATAGTTGTCCTTTTTTTTTGCGCTTCAAAGGCTTTATCGCCGAATTTACCGCTTGATTCATCAAGTATAGAGTCTCTAGATCACTGCCATCCCTCTCTGAGGTGACCTTTGGCCCATACGATGTGAGTTGCCACGCCCTTGCCACACCCTCTCTGGTTGGTTTTGAAGAGCGCTCTGTCTGTACTCTGCCTGTAATTTTTCGTAATCTATACATTTTCTCCTGTTAAGTTTATTCCTCCCAAAATCAATGAAGGCACCAAGGTGCATAACCCTTGGTGCCTACACAATAAACTGCTATAATATATCAAATACCATCAAAACACTTATAAGATTCAGTATAATTATGTCTGTATAATGTAGTTTGATGAGTGTGTATCAATAAGCAGGTCTGCAGCTATGCTATGGGACTCGCTCAGGCTCGCCCCTCATGCTTGCCCCAAAATTTTAACAGGATGAATGGGTGTGGCCTCGAAGCTTAGCTCAGATAG
>CAXIPT010000002.1:18480822-18543007 GCA_964030475.1 Tethya wilhelma | reverse complement strand
GCTGATCTCTCTGTGCATGTGCTATACCAAAATTCTGTAAACAAAAGCCTATAAAGCAGAAATTACACTGAACAATAATTCATTTTTAACAGCAGCTGCCTAGCTCATTAATATTCGCTACGGTCTGTTGCACAGCATAGCAACTGTTCTCCGTGTTAGCAACTAAATAGAAAAGAACTAGGCTGGTATTACTGTCTATATCTCTGCAACTGAAGCAGCTCCACCCCTCAAATTTTGCGTGGAGCATGCTGAAATGTAGCGCAACCCATCCGTGCAGTAAAAAATTTTTCGCGCAAAAACGCGAATTAAACTAAAACCGCATTTTACTCGAAAAACAATAATTTCCCAAACGTCAGGTTTTCGCTTGACAGGTCACATATTCTAATTGTTCCAAATTAAGTGCATGCCATGCCACGTGTCTATGAAAAATTGCAAAGCCCTGAAAATTGTCAACACTGGCCTCGCGCGCGCGCACACCGAACAGAAAGCCACTGAAGGACTGAGAACTGAACTGGACTGGACTGGAAGTGTCTATGTAAGATAGGCACGGCGAAAAGCTAAAGCACAGTTTACTACAGGTGGCAAATAACCTACACGAAGGTAAGCTCACTATATCACTATGTTAATTTGTCAGCTAAAATCATAGCACACATAATTTATACACAGTGGCCATGTATAAAACCAGCAAGCAAACTGAATAGTTTCACAGCTTGAAACTACTGCAGTAATGTTGGGTGTATGGATGGGTGTCAATACTACTGGATAACAAGAGCAGAAGCTAGAGCAGCCACCAGTCAGAGGCTCTAAACTGCAAAACCCGAGCTCAGAGTCCGAGAAGCTATGAACTGCCGACTGATAACTCAGAACTGATACAACAGAGATTCAACGCATGCATGATGCTGAAGCCCCGGGCGTAGGTGGCCAGGAGAGTAACTGTTATCTGGCAAGAGAGAATCAATGGAGTCCCGCCTGAGCAGTAATGAGAATAACTGCAGACTCATGATCAAAGAAATCAACAAGTATTAATTCTGTCAACAACCAATCAAGTTCAGCCAAGTCAAGTGTTTCTTTTATAATTATGCCATACTCTTTCACCAGTGCTATAACAAACAATATGCACTAGCCTCGTTCCCACATATAAACCTACTAGGCTCCCTTTCACAGTTAGTATATAGGGGAGAGCCTGCAACGAGTCTATTCCCACATGCAAAACTCTATGCGCATGGGCTTGCTCGTGCTCGCCCCACTCCATGCTTGCATGCCACTAGTATATATGATTGAATTATTATTCTTTTTTTTCATCATTAGGGCTGGTATTTGTATCTTGCCACAGTACGCTGGTTTGGAATAAGAACAGACATGCTTGCAGCAATTTTTGTGGCAGCTGTAGCTTTCACTTCAGTACCACTAGCTTCTCGTGAGTATACTTGTTGGACAGCATTTATTCATGTTTACTGCCATCTTGTTCTTTTTTTTATCTTTCATTAGAGCTGAATGCAGGGCTAGTTGGTCTTGGACTAACCTACAGTGTTTCACTGGCTGGAATGTTGCAGTTCTGTGTCAGACAGAGTGCTGAAGTTGAAAACCTTGTAAGATTGTCATAAGTTTTATTATTATCGTTATTTTCCATAATCTTCATTCTATGAATCTTATTTCAGATGATATCCACTGAGCGTATCATGGCTTATGGTCGACTGGAACCTGAAGCTTCACTGGAGACACTTCCTCCAAATGAAAAGCCTCCTTCAGATTGGCCAGACAAGGGAAAGATCACCTTTGAAGATGTGGCTTTCCAGTACTCACCTGACCTCCCTCTGGTTCTCAAGAATCTCTGTCTTACTGTGAAACCTTCAGAGAAAGTGGGCATTGTTGGAAGAACTGGTGCAGGAAAATCATCCCTCATCTCTGTGCTGTACAGACTAGCAGAGCCCTTTGGAGTGATCACCATTGATGATGTAGACTCCAAATCAATTGGACTTCACGACCTGAGAAAGAAGATGTCCATCATTCCACAAGATCCAGTCCTGTTCAGTGGTACAATGCGTTACAACTTGGATCCCTTTGAGGAGTATTCCGATGCAGAACTGTGGGATGCACTGGAGCAAGTACAGTTGAAAGCAGTTGTGCAACAATTGGAAGGTCAGCTAGGTTCAGAGGTGTCTGAGGGAGGCAGCAACTTCAGTGTAGGTCAGAGGCAGCTGGTGTGTCTTGCTAGAGCTCTGTTGAGGAAGAACAAGATCCTTGTGTTGGATGAAGCCACTGCAAATGTTGACCATCGGTAAGTGCACATTGTCAGTGAGTGTGTTTATGATTATGATCATCTCTCCCACTCACAGGACTGATGAGATCATTCAGATGGCAATTCGTGAGAAATTCTCAAAGTGTACTGTCTTGACAATTGCTCATCGTCTCAACACTATCATGGACTCTGATAGAATTTTGGTATGTAACAATAACAGTTATTGTTAACCAGTAACTTAATGATGTTCCTCTCTTGCAATACAGGTGATGAGCAGAGGTCAAGTGAAGGAGTTTGATACTCCATATCGTTTACTTCAAGACTCTACTTCTCAACTGTACAAGATGGTGGAAAAGACAGGCCCCACAGCTTCACAGAAACTCCACCAAATGGCTGTAGATGCAAGACTCAGGAGAAGAAGAAGCAGTGCTAGAGCTTCTGAAATAAACAGTAACAGAAACAGTCAGCAACCTCTACTTGTGGTGAACGAAGTGTTATGTTAAAAAATTAATGACATTGTGTGTGTGTGTTGTTCCATAGATATGGATTATCCCAATCTTGATATATACTAAAGTGCCACAAACCGGAAAATTTTTTTACCACAGCCCAATACGTGACCTGCTTCAAAAAAAGGACGTTTGGTCGATTGCGCATGCGCGCGCGAGCATGCAGAGGCCGAGGAAGCACCGGTAATACTGTACAAATGAGGGTCATTAGTGAACTATTACCCAACTCAGAGGAATCTGCACGAGGCAGAACAGATATGGATGATGAGGATTCTAAAAATAAGAGCCTAATTTTTCCAGCAACCACCATTTATAATCCTCGTCCTCTGCTTGCAGGCCTGGGGACGAGGCTACACCCACAATGTACCACAATGTACTCTCTCGGCACTGTACGTACCTCAGTGACTGTCGGCAGAAGAGGCCTCAGAGTCTGAGGGTGAACTAGAAGGTAGCTTTGATGGATATGATCTACCTTCAATCACAGTCCACCACCGGCCCAAGGATAACAGAACCAAAGCCAACCGCATATTCTCCAGATTTTGCTTCTTGTAAGATTTTTGTGATGATATAAATTTGTATAAACTAAGAGCACCTATTTCAGACTTTACATATCTATTCACATTCAATTCTATTATATGTAGTTGGATAGATCTGTTGGTGTGGCTTGGTTGTCGTGTACTTTGGAACAGATGGACTTGTATGTTCATTCATGTGAGACTGATTCTAGGGTGTGTTCAACAGTGTATACTTTTCTATTGTTTTTGTGCCAGATTGTTGTATCTGGATTTACTGGCACTCTAGCGGCACGGAACTAGAGTGCTGGCTCCATTGACTACTATATATTTAGTTAGTATATACGGACCTGGCTCTCTAGATGCTGCTTTGTACATGTAGCCTCGTAAACCAGTCCCTCCCCACTATGCTTATTGCTAAGCGCTTAACAATAAGCATAGCGGGGAGGGACTGGTTCACGAGGCTACTGTACATGTATATAATAGTTAAAATTCAGTTAGCTAAACAGTGGAGTAAAGTATAAGCAGGCAGGCAATTTAAATCAAGATTTGGGCATTAAAAATGAAGTAGTCATGTGCCCAATTTGAGACATGCCTTATTCCACTGATTACTTTTTATAGCACTGCCCATTCCTACACTGCTTATTTTTTTACTACGTGTCCATTTACTTTTTTCAACACTCTATATAGTGTGCATGAAGACTCTCAGAGACTGTTTAGTCCCTACAAAAAACTTGAGTATTAGTCACATGTACAATGCTATAGTCTCATAAACCAGGCCCTCCCCGCTATGTTTAGCGCTTGTTGTGTGGGGAGAAATAAGCGCTAAGCATAGCGGGGAGGGCCTGGTTTATGAGACTATACAATGTCATGTACTATGCTGGAGTAGACCTAATGAACATGTGCATTAAATGCCACATGGAGAGATGATAACCTTTGAACACTACCTAAAACAAGATGGCTACATTGAAGTACATGAATTTATAGGCAAAGTTTCACTGCTTTCTAGCTTTTCTTTAGGCCTATTTCAGATGAAAACGAGTATCAGCTGACAAGAAATGCATTTCCCGTGAAAAGAATTTGCTTTGTGCAGTCAAAGTTGGCTCAACACTATCTGATTCTCTGGAAACTGTGTCAGAGTCAAGTAAGTCAGTTAGTACATAAGTTAGGAGAACAAAAATGGCACTATTGTGGCTTCCCCCTAGCGCTCTCTACGAGTGCTCAGATTGAAAAGTTTCTGGCTGCTTTATAGGCCTTGCATGCATTGCAATTAGTAATTGGTCATAGAGAACCTCGGAGCAACTTTGAAGACTTAACTTTGCTTTGCTAGACAGTTTTTATGGTGAAAAACATTTTGTATTGTGTCTATGGTACAGTCGGCCCATTCCTACTGTACATACTACCGTACCTATAGATTATGGTGTATTGATGTAACAATATTATAACATTATAATTTTGTTTTCCAATTCATGAGAGCTGGAAAGCGTAACTTGATATACAAAGATGATCAGAAGTGTAGTATTCCCCACTTAGTACTGTATAGGTCCAAATTTTTGTGGCACAATATTTTTTTCATGATTGCATATCACGAAAATTTCTCCATGAAAATTTAGAACCGTATACATTTCAGTATTATTTCAGAGATCATGATTCTCGAAAGTTTGTTCAAAACAGCAAAGATAGACTTTTCACGACTTGAACTTTTTGTGCTCCAAAAATTTGGAGCTGTACAGTATTCTGCTTCTAATCCCCCACTGTACACCTGGCTAGCCTGAAACTGTGTCATTATTACTATTATTGTTTGAAAAAACACACCACAAACAGGTGCAAAGGGGGAGACGGCCCGGAACAACATACACAGTATAGAAGAAAATTGTTATTACCATAAAATTTAATTGTAGGTATTGATTGCTATAAATGTTATTTACTTATACTGTTCATTATCTTGTAGGCTGAATCAACTTCATTTCCAGGCTCCTGATTATCAAGTATACACTCCAGATGAATGAACTGAGTACTATTTTTACCCTGCATGATGTTGTGTGTATGCAGTGCCTGCATAATTATTTGATCAATAAGTTATGACTATATGTCTTGAGGTAGAGGGTAGTCCGGGTTCGTCCCAGAGTTCGTCCTAGTTTGGAAAAAAAAGGGTTCAGTGAATTTTGATGGTCAATGCGCGCGGCAGTGTGAGTCATGATCATTCGATATTCGATCGCGCCTGCGCGTCCGGGCCCGAACATGCGTATAACGTGCTACGCACGCATTGCGGAGGCTAATTAAATTTTATTGTTCTAGTTCATAATAGATTTATAAGCCTATACATTATATAATCTATGGTGCCAGTTTAGCTGCACATTCAAATTTCGAGTAGACTATATTATTATTACCTTATAAAAGGCACGCCTCAACCTACAGTACTAGTGTGAGATCATAATGATTAGACTACACAATGCAATGTGGTTTTGTAACAGGACACGATGGCAGAGTGCTGCAGCAGTGAAATATTTGAGCCGACATAAGGTAAAAATTTTAATGGTAGATCTGCATACATTGGCATTGCATGCTAGTTAAGCTCCCTGTGTTACGTTACACGCGCCGAGTAGGAGGAGGGTCCAGGCTCGCTAGACTATTTGCATGCATGCTCGTGAGTGGTTCTTCTACGCATAGGAATGGGTCGTCTGTCCCATTGACACTTAGTCTATACAGATACTTATAACTTATTGTTAACCTCTTTTGTGGATTCCCTTAACGTAAGACATTTTGTCTCCATTACATAAACCAAATGAAACGTAAGCTCTTGTTAGTTGGATTTACTTTGTAGAGATCAGAACAAGAGGCTGCTCCTCCCTATTATGAATAATCATCTCTTGTTAGACTAACTATGCTACCATTGATCCATTTTAGTCTTCAAATACAAATAGAATCACAGAGTATGCATCTAATATAACTGCCATTTCAATACGTTGAGTTTAGGAGGCTGCCGGTCAAGTCCAGTCCAGCAGAAAGTGCTACTAGTTGCCTATTTTGTATTTTCATGTATTCTGTATCAATTCCAATACTCTGATTCCATCAACTGACAATATAGAGACCTCCTATACTATGCCACAGGGGTATCAGCACCACACCTGAAACAAAGGTTTCCCCTGTGTGTTCTTACAACGAATGGGATCCATTGGAGGTACGTATAATATTATATTATTGCCTTACGAGCATAATTTGATTTTGAGTGTCATAAATTAATAAGTGAAGTTTATGTGTTAGAAAATCAGGGTATTATTATTTTGTGTATCTGTCCATTTGTCCATGCATCCTGTGTTATGGGGAAAGTGACAGTTAGCCACACCTATAGCTGTCATTCTATCCTGATACCACTACACAAGCTATAATTATAATTATAGCTCTTTTGGCACTCTTTTTGTGAGATCACTGACATTGCAAGACCAGTGGCATCGGTCTGTATCTGACAATGGTCTGTGATATCACAGTTTCTCATATTTATAGAATTCTCTATTGAAAAAACTCCCCATTATTGTTGCACACATACACATACACAATAAATTTTATACACAGTAAGCATTAATTATGAATATTATTATAGCTTGTGGTTCACGTATAGATCATGTAACTAATAATTAACAGTTACTATAATATTATATACTATTTGAGGCACCCTTATAATTATTAATGACACAGGAAGTGATTGTAGGCCGTGCAGAAAATGCATGTATCCCATCACTGGACAGTGGAACAAGAGGGCCACTGGATTGTGATTTTTGGCCATTTTATAAAGAAATGGGAGGGAAAACATATCCAGCAGAGGTTCTCAACAGAGCCATTGATGAGATTGAAGAGTTCTGTCGAATCTTACAACATGAAGGAGTCATTGTCAGGAGGCCAGAAATTGTGGACCACAGAAAAGGATTCTCCACACCTGATTTTGACTCACCTTCTGGTCTATATGCTGCTATGCCAAGGTAAAATAATGAATTTGCATGCCATGCACATGCATTAGACCATACAACACTATTCTTGAATATAGACTTAATTTAATTATCTAGCTAACATGTGCATAAATTAAGGGATATACTTCTCGTTGTTGGAGATGAAATCATTGAAGCTCCGATGGCATGGAGATCTCGATTCTTTGAGTATAGAGCATACCGTCCTCTCATCAAAGAATACTTCAAACAGGGAGCAAAATGGACGGCAGCACCCAAACCACAGATGTCGGATGAGTTGTACGACTCTGAATATCCAGCAGACAATCCTGAAGCTGTTTCAAACTTAGTGCAGGAACATAGAAAATATGTTGTTACTGATTTTGAACCTTGTTTTGATGCTGCTGACTTCATGAGAGCTGGAAAGGATATATTTTGCCAAATGAGTCAGGTACATGCAATACTAATGATAATAATAATAATAATGCTTAATCTGACAGTCTCTTGTCAGTGGTACTTAGTAATTACATGGTAGCTCATCATGGTATACACCATAACAAATTAAATTTTACTGGCCGACCAGAATAGATCTATATAATTATGTATCTGGTTGGTGGAGGATGGATGAGTCAGCTCCTTTCATTAACTGTGTAATGAATATAGCTTAAGACTTGCCCATTATATTCTATAAGTTATTAGTACGTGAGCGAGACATCCAGCCCATATTTCTACATGGTATGTATAATAAAAATTACTGCATTAATTTTATATTCTTTGCTTCAACTTTTGTACTGTAGGTAACCAATCAGTTTGGCATAGAGTGGTTGAAAAAACATCTTGAGGGCAAATACAATGTGCACCAGTTGGATTTTAAGCAAGGAAAAAGCATGCATATTGATGCTACTTTTATTATCTTAGGACCAGGCCTAGCACTCATAAACCCTGAGAGACCTTGTAAACAGATTGATATGTTCAGGAAAGCTGGTTGGAAGGTATTATTATTATCATATGCCATTATTGTGTACGTGAGTCAGGTACATGCAATACTAATGATAATAATAATAATAATGCTTAATCTGACAGTCTCTTGTCAGTGGTACTTAGTAATTACATGGTAGCTCATCATGGTATACACCATAACAAATTAAATTTTACTGGCCGACCAGAATAGATCTATATAATTATGTATCTGGTTGGTGGAGGATGGATGAGTCAGCTCCTTTCATTAACTGTGTAATGAATATAGCTTAAGACTTGCCCATTATATTCTATAAGTTATTAGTACGTGAGCGAGACATCCAGCCCATATTTCTACATGGTATGTATAATAAAAATTACTGCATTAATTTTATATTCTTTGCTTCAACTTTTGTACTGTAGGTAACCAATCAGTTTGGCATAGAGTGGTTGAAAAAACATCTTGAGGGCAAATACAATGTGCACCAGTTGGATTTTAAGCAAGGAAAAAGCATGCATATTGATGCTACTTTTATTATCTTAGGACCAGGCCTAGCACTCATAAACCCTGAGAGACCTTGTAAACAGATTGATATGTTCAGGAAAGCTGGTTGGAAGGTATTATTATTATCATATGCCATTATTGTGTACGTGTGTGTGTGTGTGTGTGTGTGTGTGTGTGTGTGTGTGTGTGTGTGTATGCCTGTGTGTGTGTAGTTATCCGAGGTTTCAGCTGAAAGGGGGTTCCGTGAAGCACCCTGGACCTGCCACTGTGCATGCATGCACATATAAATATAGCTAAGTGCAAGACTATAACAATTAAAAATTTATTATTATACAGATAGTTGAAACACCACAGCCAGTATTGTCTCCGGCTAGTTCTCCATTATGGCTGGGATCAAAATGGCTTGCCATGAATGTACTGATGCTGGACCTCAAGAGAGTGGTTGTGTCTGACACTCAAGAAGCATACCATAAGATGTTTGAGAGCCTCGGGATTGAATGCATCAAGGTACTATGATCAATGTCATTGTGTCAATTTTGTTGGCACCTACACGTTTATTAAATTTGTTGTCCAGCATGCTTATCTGAGCATCAGATATTGCATGCACATGTATACAAGTCTCGTGTAGCCATACAGAGTGTGAATAATCACAGTCAGCATGCCCGGACGGCATGTTACATGTATGATCCATGAGTGTCCTAGCTGTAGGACCTGCACACGTGATTCAAGCACAATTAAACACTCACACTGACTGCAATTGACTTAGAATTATATTCCTGGATGTCGATATTTCCATCAGTGTATCACTACTGTGTTGTTTTCTCTACAGGTATCTATTCCACATGCCAATTCTCTTGGAGGAGGGTTTCATTGTTGGACGTGTGACATACGTCGTAGAGGAGAGCTCGAGTCTTACTTCTGATGTGAACATTAAATTATTGGCTAGTGAAGATCCGACACTTCATCTTGTGTGTTACTAATTTTTGCTCCTCTCAATAATATGGGTTCTTCCTCATTGAGTGGTATATAGTTTGAACATGTACATATTATGTTTGATTATATAAACCTAGCATCAATACTATTATACAGTAGTGATATGTATTAGTACTGCATCCATGCATATTGAGTTGTTCGAATTTGGGATACAAGCCAAATTGGGTAAGGGTTCCTACCCATTCCTGCCCATTCCTACACTGCTAATTTTTACTACTTGCATGTACTACATACATGTGCTGAAACTCAGGCATCCCTTGTTTCCCTATACTTATAGTTACATGCACTATCTAATTTCTTACACTACTTGTATTATTCAAAGCTTATGAATATCTCCATAATGCTAGGGTGACATCAGCTGGCTAAATAGAAGCAGGTAGGCTGAAAATTATTTGTATAATTATAAGATATAAATAGGTTAATTTTCACAACAAAATATAAAAATTAAATATTTGGTAAGATTTGATCCCTATTAATAGTTTTTGTGAAGAAAAATAATCATATATAATCAATATTTACAAACAGAACAAAAGATCTAATTGACACTAGCAATTGTACTCATTATAAATATAAACTAAAATACAATAATTTATACAAAAGAATCATAAATATTCCAGTTCCATACCATAATAGGTCGTCACAACATGCA
Source organism: Tethya wilhelma (assembly GCA_964030475.1). Classification (NCBI taxonomy): domain Eukaryota; kingdom Metazoa; phylum Porifera; class Demospongiae; order Tethyida; family Tethyidae; genus Tethya; species Tethya wilhelma. Next base: position 18,532,705 of record CAXIPT010000002.1, on the reverse strand, counting down.
CACAGCTCATCAACTGGCTGTGCTGTGACTAAGTTCATTTTTCAGGGATCTCCCCAACCTGCACATCCTGCTGTTTATCACAGTAATTTTTTGTGGGGTTTGTATGATGTATTTCGGGGGCTGCTGGGGGAGTCGTCATGTAACGAAAGTCAGGATTCTTGAGATCATAAGAAGTGCTAATGGAGATGTTCGTACCAGCCAATGTTAGTTCAACTGCGATGTCATAGCTTTGTCTGTGTATGTGCATACAAGTGTATGTACGCAGTATCGGATAAATTTATAGTCAATGTATACAGCACTTTATCATCGTAGAATAAAATACACACTAGACTACAACATATGGCTGAGCCGCTGTGGAGAAAACATTAATTGCTCTAAACATGAGCCTTGAAATCAGGGATTGTGATATTTCTCTATAAATTTTTGTGGGGCAATTTAAATTTCAGCAATTGTAAACACAAAGGTTTCCACTATAATTATCTTCAGCTAAGTCTTTTGAGCAATATTTAGAGAGGGAAAAAAGTTCAAAACTGTGGTATCTATATCTCTATTGTCCTTACTTCTCATTGGCTGTCAGCTGCACCATGCCAGACAACTCCTGACCACTTGAAGCAACGATTGGCTTTAAGAAGAGACAGCGAATTTGATGCCAGTGAGTGGGAGGCTCGAAGGGAGCAGTTGACAACCACACCATGGAGCTAGAAAGAGAGAGAGAGAGAGAGAGAGAGAGAGAGAGAGAGAGAGAGAGAGAGAGAGAGAGAGAGAGAGAGAGAGAGAGAGAGAACCTATATTTCTAGCCACAAACAATTATCATAATAACTATGATCATGCAGCAGCTTTCAATGAGCTAGGTACAAATCAATGATTGTGTACAAATGATTTTGTAAACTTACTCAGTTCCACAGAATGCAACATCAAACCAGAAAGCTAGTCCATGTACTATGCCACTGTTCCAGAGGGTAAAGGTCACAGGGATGGTTATCCTGAGAGTGCATGAGTGACACACATGAAGAGAAAATTAAGAGTTGAACAAGAATTAAAAACACACTCAGTCTGATGCAATTTCTCTTTCACTTTCTTACTTGTGTAGATCTGTTTCCTGTGACATAAGGAAGTCAGTTGTGTGACCTACTGGCTTAGCAACCAGGATCTTATCATTAAAGGTATCCTGAGAGAAACAAATTAATGATTACACCAACTGAAAGTGTTTCCTAATTTGTTTCACCTTTATCGGTTGAAGCAAGTAGTCCTGCAGAGCAGGGGTATGCAAACCAGAGAGATTGACACCATAGAAAGAACTCTGTATCCTATATAGGTTAGTAACATGCCATATGGGGGAAAATGTTAGATAAACAACAGCTTAGACTCCATAGTTCACATTAGCACATGAGCATTATTCCTCTGTAGATACAGTCTAGTCTGCGCATGCTCAGTAACAGTTGTGCATTGGTGCCAAGATCAAATCTATGATAAAATGTTGTCCAGGTATGCCATCAGAATTTTTTTTTTTTTTATGATGGTGTCTACTTTACCATAACCTATGATGACATTTGGATTACATACCAGAAGTTAGCTTTGCTGTACTGTTCCATATAAAGAGTATCATCAGAGAAAGGGGCAGTGTAGAGAATACCCTTAGAAGGGAACATTTTCCCTCCTGACTTCAGCCACTTTTTTGCATGGAGGTAAGTCTCCAACATCCTCTCATTGAAGAGCATGTAGCCCATTGGCTCCGATATTATGACATCAACCTTCTCAGGGAGGTTAACCTAATGCAGGAGAGGAGCAGGTGGATGGAGTTTGTTAATCAATAGTTTCAAAATGTAATATCAACTTCTATCTAACTTGCCTCTTCAACTTTGCCAGCAATGACAGTCATTCTATCAGTGCAGTTGTTATCCTTCACCAACTGTTGGCAGTGCACCACCATGCTGCTTCCTTCAATGGCATAGACCTTCTTAGCTCCAGCTTGGAGGGCAAAGAATGATAGAATACCTGTACATTTTAAAGTGTGTATGTGTGTGTGTGTGTGTGTGTGTGCGTGTGTGTGTGTGTGTGTGTGTGTGTGTGTGTGTGGCACTGACAATCTTACACTATAAGTTAACCCACTCTCAATACACACACACACACACACACACACACACTCACACACACACACACACAGTTTGCTAACTTGATTGCGTTACCTGACCCTGCTCCCACATCCAGTACAACCTGTTTTCAACAGTACATAAATTAACATCAACTATTTGCAAAAAAGTCAGCTTGTGCTAAGAAGCTGGACTTGCCTTATTTTTGAAGTCAGAGCCATTTTGTAACATAGACCTTTGGTAGGTGGCTGTTCTAACAGAGTCCTTGTATGAGAGTGTGAGAGAGAGAGAGAGAGAGAGAGAGAGAGAGATAGAGATAGAGAGAGAGAGAGAGAGAGAGAGAATACAAAGCATTAAGTAGGCAGAATTAGTACACTAACTTAAAACTATATTGCTGAATTCATCAATATGGCAATGCAACCAAACTACATAAATCTTACAAGGGGTATTGTGAAGCTAGCTACTTTTACCATCCCCTTATGTATTGTAATACCCACACACCCATATACCTACACCCATACCCATCACTATTTACTTGCAGCATTCTCTGTTGCTGAGAGAAAGAGCCATACCACTGAAAGTACTGTTTGGCTGATCCCTCCTCTGTTCTCAAACCAAACACTGACTGCTTGTTAACAGTTTTCTCAGCACTGCTAACATTAGAGTGAAGATGGTTGAGAAGAAGGCTGGCATCTAAGGGAGAGATGGAGAGTACATCAGAGCATGGATATCATAATCAGAACAATACATGGGAGCTTAAATTTCACCATTGTGAGGTAATTTTTTGTATGAAAAAAATAACTAAAGACAGGCATCATTCACCTAGTCTAGATTCTGATACACAAGACTACCATACACCATGATTCATAACCCTTGGTATGTGTGTTCTATTTTAACATCAAATAATTATGCCACTCTTTGCAAAAAAATTGGGATAAAAAAATTAATAATTTCCAATTTTGGCAATTAATCCTCTGCACGTAGTAGTGGTTGACAACCAACCCATGCACTGTGTATGCTCCACTGTAAACGCTAGCTGTTTGTTATAGTGGCCTCATTGTGTGCATGGTCACAGCACATGACTATGTCTCTAGAAGCAAAAAATCGATGCTTTACATTTATAGCTAAATCAAGATTATCTTGAAATTGTCATCAAGTGCATGTAGAATTTTGCAGAACACTGTAGTTTGTGCATGAGACTTGAATAGATTCTTATGCTTTACTATGACTAGACAGGCTATATTATAGCCNATGTGTGTGTGTGTGTGTGTGTGTGTGTGTGTGTGTATGTGTGTGTATGTAGGTGGGTGTGTCACTGTGGGTGGGTGTGAGTGGGTGTGCAGTAAGAAAGCAAATCCTTAGAGTACTATGCATGTCATCAGAAGAATCTCATGTGGTTTAATTTTTAGCTAGCTACATATATATACTGTATGCATGCATGAGAAACATTGGGGCCACTTGTATATGAGTCTGATTCACTTATCTCAGTTGATTTCAAAACTGTCTACATATACTTGATACCAACATTGATAGCTATGCATATTGAGCTATATTCTCTGACTTTAAATTTGCCTGGGACTGAAGCAGCTAACAAAGTAAAACTCTGAACAGCTTGGACATTCCCAATGAAGATAAATAATAATTATATAGTCATAATGTCATTTGGTCCATAAACCACAATGATATGTTATTATTTCTATAATTTCTTTGCTACGCCACTAGGACTGCATGAGGTACAAAATATGGAACAGGACAAGTAGAAGCATATCGAGGAAGAAGATTGAAAGTCTTTGAACGAGTTCTAGGTGCAATAGGGATCTACAGGCTATCATCACCTCAGCAGACTCAATATCCACACCAGGCGCACCACCTCTGACCCTAAAACCAACCGTTAGACGGACACGATTAGAGGGATAAACTTCTTCACAGAGTCATTATCATTTATCAGTCTAGTCCAGGGTTGTATATTCTAGTATATAATCAACTGAACTTTTGTTTGTTTGCTTGTTTTTTCTTTCTTTTTCAAATCAGTAAAACAATAGCATGAGCATACAGGTGTGGCATGATTAAATAGCACAGAAGGGCTAATAATGGACATGCAGTCACCTCAATAAGTTAGTATGATAAGTGAATTAAAAGTTGACATTATAACTGAGGAGAGGAACGTTGAAAAAAAGGGGTAGGTATCTACTGAGATATAACTTGAGTATAAAGAAAGGGTTGCATGGATCCGGAGCCATAAGTTGGTGAATTTGGCTCTTAAAGGCATCTGGGGATGTAACTATAGTAACTAAAAATTATTGTGCCAGATAACCTTGGAAAAGATAGTAGCTTCATTATAGCATTATACAACACATTCCGGAATTCCACGGTGCAGAGTTTGTTAAAGTAAAATTCCGTAGTCACAGGGTTAATCGCGGGTCAAAGGTCGCGGGGCTTCTCGTTGCATAGTGGGATAATTTCCACATATATGTGCTCAGCTCAGCTCAGCGTCGCTGAGTCAGCGATCACATGTACCTGCATGCCTGTCATGTCAGATAGCAAAGAGAAAGAAGAGGCCTCAGACTCTGAGGGTGAACTAGAAGGTAGCTTTGATCTACCTTCAGTCACTGTCAACCACCGGCCCAAGGATCCCAGAACCAAGGCCAACATACTCTCCAGACTGTACTTCTTGTAAGGTTTTTTGTGATGATTCAACCATAGATGATATAGTTTCAACAAGAGCATGTATTTCAGACGTTACATATCTATTCACAGTCAATTCTATCATATGTAGTTGGATAGATCCGTTGGTGTGGCTTGGTTGTCGACGTACCTTGGAACAGACGGACTTGTACGCTCATCCAAGTGAGGCTGATTCTGGGAAGCTATTGAACAAGTTCAACAGGTGTGTTGTGAGAGTGTGTGTTTTGTTGTTTGTTTGTTCGGCTGCTCTCTTTGTGAATATGTTAAACATATGATCTCCTCTGAGGGGATCGGGCTCTTCTTGCAAATGACTTGGAGCAATTTGCCACGTGAGGCATTTAATCTAGCAGGACTGAAAATTGTGGAAGTAGAACGTAATAACAGTGGAAATAAGTTACCATTGTAGATGTCACAAGACTAGATGAAACAATGCCAATTAATTTTGTCACAGATTGTTTCGCTAATCTAACAATGTCACTAGCTATGTATGTAGGTAATGCCACCTTGCTGCTGCAGAAAATTGAGACTGAGTAGTTTGCCATCTATTGCGTTTTGCTTTAACAAAATCCACTATGGATTGTAGCCTCGTACCCAGGCTCTCCCCTTTGACCTTTCATTGTTAAACTATGTAAAGTCAAAGGGGAGATACAAGGCTAATGGGATTGTGCAACTTAGACTATTGATTGAATTCTATGTTCACAATCATTTATTGTATGTCTCTTTGTTTTAATTCTGTATTCTTATATTGTTTTCTGTAGGCATTGGAATTATGAGCTGGAACGCAAGAAATCATCAGACAAGAAACCAAGACTACTACTAGCCGTTCTGAAGTGTCTGCACTGGAGGCTGATAATGCATGGCACACTAATGTTTGTTGAGGTAAAACACTCTGCATGATATGTGTGAGTAGATGACCCCACCACTGACTGTGTAGACAGCAGCCTTGTTGCCTTATCAGTTAGTCTTGTGACTGTCAGCAGATCTACTGCCAAAGAAACTAATTATTCCTTTTTTAGACTGCTTGTCAAGTGGGCCAGTCTGTGGTTCTGGGCTATCTGAGTGATTTCTTTGCCATTGATGATCCAACTGGAGAGGAGACCAGGAATGCTTATCTTTTTGCCATGGGTAAGTCTAGTACGGTCTGTTNCGAATCATCATGACATCAGCCATCTATCAAAAGGTATGTGGCATGTTAGTGTTGAGTTTTGCAGATCTGAGTGTAGTAAATGCATGCCTCTAGATTCTGTCTCTGAGTCAGGTGACTATTGGGAAGCTCTCCATTGGTCGCGTTGTGAATCTAGCATCAAACGATGTCCAAAGATTTGATTTGGTAATTGAGCAGTTTTTCTCCCTGTATTGTTGTTGCATTTCAGCATGCAATTTCATGTCAATCTGTTGTCCTTTAAAGGCGTTTCTGTTCATTCACGTCTTTTGGATAGCTCCGATTCACCTGGGAGTTGTAACGTATCTTGTCTATCTTGAGATAGGATGGAGTGCTCTAACGATCACTGGCTTTGTCCTTATACAAATCCCACTCCAGATCTTCTTGGCCAAGATGTTTGCTGCACTGAGGTGAGTCTCACATGCAATTTGTATGGAAGAGATTACCTGCATGACGACAATCATACATTGTCCTGGGTATCGTTGGTCCATTGTTACTTCGTGTGAACAAAGTCAGTAGTTAAACCTTGATGAAAGACTGGTGTGAGTAGAAACAAAAATACTACATGGTGTGAGTTGTAGTTGTTTTTATTGGGCGACATCTATTCCCTGCTAGGTTTAAATCAGCCCTTCTCACGGACAAGCGTGTTCGTATCATGAACGAGATCATATCTGGAATCAGAGTGATCAAGATGTATGCCTGGGAGACTGCCTTCAAGAAGGTTGTGTCCAATTTACGAAGGTAAAGAAGGAAAAAAATCATTGTGGTTGTTGACTTTACTGTTTGTCTCATAATATTACAGGAAGGAGTCTAATATTATCTTGAAAGGTGGTATCGTACGAGCTGTCAGTCTTGGGTTCATGATAGTCTCCCTCACTCTCATCATGTACCTAGCCTTCTCTGTCTACACGGCGACTGGAGGTGTTCTCTCACCAAAGAAGGTCTTCACCACTCTCTCCTTGCTCATACAGTTGCGTCTAACATCTGTGCACTTTGCCGTACAAGCAGCTCTTGCTATCTCTGAAGGCAGTGTAGCTGTAGTGAGATTAAGGGTAAGCTTAAAAATCTGATCCAAAATGTAGTAAAATAGTTAATGGTCTAGATAATATTATGCTAATTTTTATTATGCTGATTTTGTTGGGTATAGAATTTACTTGAAACAGAGGAAATTTCAGTGTCAAAGAATCAAAACAGTTGTTCAGAGACAGAAGACAGCTGTGGTAAGAAAAGAGTTATCAAGTGATCACTACCGTATGTATACTCATTGTATAATCTCTCACAGTTAAAGTGAACAATCTCTCAGCTTCGTGGAGTTATAATCAGGAGAAAGAAGTGTTGAAAGACCTTAGCTTCGAAGTCAATAAGGTTAACTTGCATAGTGTTGTTATCCTGCCGGGCTAGATTCATTGTGGAATTTTTAAAATTATTATTATTACAGGAGCACCCCTTACTTGCAGTTGTAGGCCATGTTGGTTCTGGAAAGGTATGGTGATTGATTCCACAATCACTATGATACTGTATTTAATATCACAATGCAGTCCACACTTCTGCAATGTTTGCTGAGGGAGTTGAGTCCTTTGAGTGGAAGTGTTGACGTTTGTGGGCAAGTCTCGTATGCCTCTCAAGAGCCATGGGTCTTCTCCTCCTCTCTTAGGGAAAACATCCTCTTTGGTCAGAAGTATGATCCCATCTGGTACAACACTGTCATTGAGGCTTGTGCACTTGATAAGGTAACTGAACTTCAACCAACAGCTGCTGATGCACCTTTCAGTCTAGATCAGGAGAGAGAAAGATATCATATTGAGTGTGAAATTCACTATTGTTTGTGCAGGATCTCAAGCAGCTGGTTGATGGTGATCTGACACTGGTTGGGGAGAGAGGGGTGACACTGAGTGGTGGACAGAAGGCAAGAGTGAACCTGGCCAGAGCCATCTATCGTGAAGCAGACATCTATCTCCTGGATGATCCACTTAGTGCTGTGGACACTGGAGTATCAAGGCACATCTTTCAAAGGTAGATACGTACTGTTATGTTTGTGTTGTGAAAGAAACCATCCATTGTCACAGTGTTGTCTACTTTTTCACAGGTGTATTCGAGGTCTCCTTAAAGACAAACTGGTCGTCCTGGTAACGCATCAGGTCCAGTTTGCACTGCAAGCTGACAAAATACTAGCCTTGAATGATGTTAGTGAACCTACATAGCAGAGTTCCTTCCATCTTCTTTTATTATGTGTGTCTCTAATACAATAGGGTCATGTTGAAGTGTACGGAAGTCAACCTGAATTATTATCTCGTGGCATGGACCTTAAGAAGTTGTTTGGACTCATAGCAGAGCAGAGCAAGGATGATGAAAATGTGGATGGTGAATTTGCTTACAAAGAAACGTTTGAATCAGATATGCTAGCCTACGTGTATTGTGTACTGGTGTATGTAGTCTCAATGATTTTCTCGTATACAATCCAGCCATAGCTTATTTGAATTTCCTTCTAACGCTAAATTTGTTTCATGTATCTCTCACTGTTGTTTCTGATGCAGCTGCCACTTCACCTTCTGCTCACTCCCCCCACCCCCCTCCTCTCAGTCCCCTCACCATTCAAATGACACACAGTGAAGACCATCAAACCAATGGATTCATTCCAGCTTCTTCTCCCCTCTCATCACCCCCTCAAACACTCAGCCCGACGACCTCTGATGAACCCCACCTCTTGATGACTCCAAGAAGAAGGAGAAGGCAGCTCGAAGGAAACAGTCTCCTACCTCGAGATATCAGTTTTGAAGCATCTCCGTTCGATACAACATCAATCTATTCGGCACCCTCCGTTCTCTCTCTGCAGACGATCGGAGATGGACCACAGGACAAAGGAGAGGAAGAAGTAGTGAGTGCAGCATTCGCTTTCAAGATTCATAATCCAGTTTGTAACTTACTTAAATACTCCTTTCCCCACCCTTTCTCTTCCTAGGAGTTGAAGTTCACCATCTCCAATGAGGAGAAGTCTCACGGATCAATTACACTGAAGACCTACTACAAGTATTTGACAAGCGGAGGAAGTTTATTCTTACTGGCATTTGTTGTGCTGTTGTCTCTGGTGGCTGAGGTAAACATGTGTACATGCACTAAATAGTAGCGTATACTATGTGTAACATAGTGTAGCGTACACTGCTATTCTCTGCTCCGTTGCCTGTGAGCTCTAGTAGGGCCAGTGGTTAAGAGCATTCCATCAGAATTGAAAAAACCTGGGTTTGAATCGTGGCTAGATCTCAAGATTTTTTCCGTGCAAATAATGTCACATTTTCGGATTGATTACTCCTCACATGCACATGCACACAGGGTGGAATTGTAATATCTGATTGGTGGATATCTGACTGGTAAGTTGTATACCAGTCCTATATACCTCCCCTTTATCTGTGTCAACATGATAATTATTGTTTCCCCTCTTACAGGGCTCAGTGCTCTCTCCAGTATAGCACTATGAATGTTTCTTCCTTGGATGCCAATGACTCCATCCCTGGTCTCTGCCTCCTCTCAACCTCTCAAAGGATTGCCATCTTCTCTGCCTCAGCAGTGACCACATTCGTACTCAACATAGCTAAGACTGTTCTCTTCTACTTTGTCTGTGTGAATGCCTCTCGTGTTCTCCACGATAGGATGTTTGCATGCATACTTCGAGCACCAGTATTGTTCTTTGACACTAATCCAATAGGTAAGGGTCGTCACTTTTAAATGTACATGAAGGTTCTCACACACTCAACTGTGGTTGTATTCAGGACAAGTGTTGAATCGTTTTTCCAAAGATGTTGGATTTCTGGACGATCTTCTTCCGTATGTGTTTACGGAGTTTTACTTGGTATAGTAATAATATAAATTAATAACTACTTAACTGTTTTCTGATCACTATAATTACTGTTGTTCTCATGTCATCCTTAGATTGCCTGGAGAGCTGTGGCAGTATTGGTGACATCATTTGCTGCAAATGTGTGGATCTTGATTCCTGCGGTCTTTCTCGTGATTGTGTTCCTCTTCCTGAGGTGGTTGTTCCTCAAAACATCCAGGGAGGTGAAGCGTCTCGAGGCTATAGGTGAGTGCGTGCCTCACATACATACAGTCTGTCAATGTTGCTGTTGTAATGCAATCCTAATCTGATGATAATTGATCGTTTCCTCTGTCCCAGCACGGAGCCCCATCTACTCTCACATCTCCACCACCCTGCAAGGCCTGCCTGTCATTAGATCATTCGGGAAACAGGAAGTGGCACTCCAGCTGTTTCACTCATACCACAACCAGCATTCACAGGTGACACATCGTCATATATGTGCATGAGACACGAGTTATGTGACCCTCTCCTTAGTGCTCAAATTTCTCCAGCTGCTCTTGTGTTTATGTGGATGTAGTATGAATACAAATATGTGTTATGTGTGTAGGATTATTGTCTTTTGATTGGCTCTTTCTTTGAATGTAGGGATATTATCTTTACTTGGCTTTGTCTCGTTGGTTTGGAATGAGGATTGACTTGTTTAGTTCCATCTTCCTAGCCTGTGTGGCATTTATCTCAATACCTGTAGCATCACGTAAGTTGCCCCCAAATTGCACACCAGGTTCTAATCACACACACACACACATACACACACACACACACACACACGTGTAGAATTGAGTGCTGCACTAGTAGGATTAAGTTTGACATACACCATGTCTCTCACTGGAATGCTTCAGTATGCTGTCCGACAAGGAGCAGAAGTGGAGAATATTGTAAGCTGTATTGATTATGGCAAACTTGAAAAATGCATTGAGTGTGTATTTGCTGGTCTTAGATGATCTCTGCTGAACGAATTATGGACTATACTAAGTTAGATTCAGAAGCTTCACTGGAAACACTTCCTCCAAATGAAAAGCCTCCTTCAGATTGGCCAGACAAAGGAAAGATTACCTTTGAAGATGTAGCCTTCCAGTACTCACCTGACCTCCCTCTGGTTCTCAAGAATCTCTGTCTTACTGTGAAACCTTCAGAGAAAGTGGGCATCGTTGGAAGAACTGGTGCAGGAAAATCATCCCTCATCTCTGTGCTGTACAGACTAGCAGAGCCCTTTGGAGTGATCACCATTGATGATGTAGACTCCAAATCAATTGGACTTCACGACCTGAGAAAGAAAATGTCCATCATTCCACAAGATCCAGTCCTGTTCAGTGGTACAATGCGTTACAACTTGGATCCCTTTGAGGAGTATTCCGATGCAGAACTGTGGGATGCACTGGAGCAAGTACAGTTGAAAGCAGTTGTGCAACAATTGGAAGGTCAGCTAGGTTCAGAGGTGTCTGAGGGAGGCAGCAACTTCAGTGTAGGCCAGAGGCAGCTGGTGTGTCTTGCTAGAGCTCTGTTGAGGAAGAACAGTATTCTTGTTTTGGATGAAGCCACTGCAAATGTAGATCAAAGGTACTATTCTGGTTTAGCAGCTTGAAATTAATTCACAACAGTGGTTACTCCATATCTTTCACTCACAGGACTGATGAGATCATTCAGAAGGCAATTCGTGAGAAATTCTCAAAGTGTACTGTCTTGACAATTGCTCATCGTCTCAACACTATCATGGACTCTGATAGAATTTTGGTATGTGTGTAACAGATCATACTGTAGCTCTAGTGTTTTTGAGCCTTTATAGGTCCATCAATTATTGCCATGTTTCCTCATTCACAGGTGATGAGCAGTGGTCAAATGAAAGAGTTTGACACTCCTTACAATCTAGTTAGAAACCCCAAGTCTGAACTATCCAGTATGGTTGAAAAAACAGGTCCTATTGCTTCAAAGAAACTACGTCAAATGGCCCTGGATGCATATCTGCTGAGGAAGAAGAGTGAACATGACCAGCAGACTAGTCCCAGTGCTAGCTCTGAGGAAAGACAATTTGTACCAAGAATAGCAGAAATGAGCATTAAGAGAAAAAACTCCGGGGCAATCACTGGTATCACAACAATGGTTTAACCCTTTCATTTCTATTATGTCTCCCAATTAGGCCCAGATAAATTCTGCTGGCATATTTTTGAGCAAAATAGGTAGCTGAAAGCAATGAGCATTTTTCTGGAAAAATAGGCACAATCTAGCATCTCATACAGATAAAGGATCATTATTCTAGGACCTCTACTGAGTGACAGTGTGTTTATTTCAGCAATTTGACTAATAGTAGGCTGGAGGACAATGTTGAACTGTCAATAAATGCTTCGGTACAACAATCAATGTGTATAGTTTTGACTCTTTTGCCTATACCATTGTCATTTAATAGTTTCCCGTTCATTAAGAAACTCATTATTCACAGAATTACTAGCATAATTGAAGCAAAATAGGTAGAATTGGGGAAAGAAAAATAGGTGTTCTTTCAAGCAGAAGAGAAAAGAAAAATAGGCAGGAAAAAAAGCATAATTTATCTGGGCCTACTCCCAATGATCGTGGTTGCTTTAATATTTATTGCACTATTTAATAAACTATTATTACTGTATGGAGTTTACAGTTATTATACAATTAAGAGAGGTGCTGCAGTGCATGACATGGTTACTGTATGAAATTGTGAATGATATTTACAGTGTGTGGCATTATAACAATGTATAAATGAAAGTTTACTCATCTAAACTACTTTCAGCATTTTCAAAGGAGTGATGAGGCTTGTGTTCATCAGAAAAAGTCAATGCTTGTGATTCTGCTGTCTGTTGGATGTTGAACTGTGGTACTTCATACGGTCTAGCATTATCTGTTAGCATAGCATATCCCTGAGCGTCTGTGACTGCTTTGCCCATCAATTTATTGTCAGTTCTAAGGTGTTTCAATTCAACCACAGGTACACTGTAAGGATGAGGCTTTCTTCCCTTTGGTTCATCATAGTTATGAGATGGGGGTGCAATCTCAGAGTAGATAGGTTGCTCTAGTGCGACCGTCAATTCACTGTATTCGTGATCTCCTTGGTCTGCAGCTCCTGCTGGTAGCTTACTGGTCTCATAGGAGGTGTTCTCCACAGTGGCGACAGGGTTCATCCCATTTCTGTACATCTGGTTTTCAAGTGTCCTTCCATTTTCAGCTGTTCCAAAGTTATGTGACTTGTATGTATTGTCAATGCTCCTTTGGTGGCTAGTTTTGAAGGCTGCTTTTCTGCATAATTAACAACAAAAATGCAATTTATGTTTGTGTGGTCAGAAGTAAAGTAGTTTGCTATGAACCATACACAATGTTGTGGTTATAGCAGAGAAGAAGACCTTAGACTTACAACCACAACACACTACAGTAAGGTTTCCACGAAGCTTCCAACAATGTAGGAAATGCAGTCTGTATATACATGCATAAATTTTTTGAGTGGTACACAAGTTCATCTATAATCATACAAATGTGTCTTCCTGGGTGTCAGTGGGTGAGTGGGAACTACAGGGAAGTAATGCTAACTTCTTTCCTACCCACCCATCCTGAGAAAGATGCTGGATGCATATGATGGTGAGGCTTCACTGTTATAAATTATTTTTTGAGACCATGCACTGTATAGCCAGTACCTCGTTTTGAGCTTGTATCCCCTTCTCTTAGCGACGATGACAGCAAGCATGACAAGGATGACACACAGCATGAGGATGACCACTCCACATATGGTCCCAAATATAATGATCAGCATGGTGGTCGTATTGTTTGTCGGCTCAGGTTCAAATGCAGTGGTTGCTGTCAAGTGAGCATCAGTGCCAATAGTATCAGTGTCACTGTTTGTGCTCAATGTGGTCACTGGTGGTGTGGTTGGATTTTCATTCATGGTGGAATCTATAGGTGGACTAGTAGTGGTTGGATTTTCATTCACGGTGGAATCTATAGGTGGACTAGTAGTAGCAATACTGCCTGTTGATGATGGAACGCTAGTTCGCGTTGTAGTATCTACAATCAGTGATGTTGTTGCAATGGTAGTTGATGTTACATCAGTTGGCCTAGGCCCTGTACACACACACGCACACAGAGTCAATAACCTGCTTTTTGTTGCTATGAATATACTTACCTTGACACATTACTTGTGTTGTTGACAGATGTTCTGGACAGCTGTTTGTGTTCTCCAGTCGTTCTAAACTACAATCCAACAGCCTCAACTCATTTCCAGTACAACTTGGGCTGGTAAAAAAGTGTGGTCCAGTAGCTGTCCCATAACGATTACCAACAGTCCCTCTTGCACCATCTACAGGATAAGATTTGAGACAGTCAGTTGGTGGTCATATAGTTATTGTGAACATGCATGTAAGATTGAGCTCACATACTAGGATTGAGGTCGAGTTGTCTGCACACAACTCGAGCTTCGTTGTCACTCCATGGAAATCCACACACATTTACCCATTCTCCTTGATAGCAGATGTCAAGACGACCCTCAAAATCAGTAGAACGCCGTGTACCAACTAGTCGAATATCACCGTGGTTACAGTTGTCTGTTTGTTGACCTGTGAAATTCAAAATAGACTTTCAAAGAGTCTGATGATTATACTATAGAGCATCTGTTTAGTGTGTTGTCTTAGACTATGAGTGTCACTTGTAACAGTGTTTGTGTGTGTATGCATTCTGTGAAGGATTACCATACTGCATTCATTATTGTGTCTGGGATCTGTATACACAGTTGCACACACCCATTGTATTATTAAATCTGTGATATTGTACACCACAAGGATCTAAATCCCTGGCCCATTCCAGTCCATGCTAATTTCTATTTTGAACAGAGCAGAGAAGATAAAAGAGCTGCAAATGACTGCAGATTATATACTAGGGGCCCAATTCAATAGAAAAGTGTTTATACTGTAACACTGTCTTTACTTTACTTGAGTAAAGAGAATTATTAAGTATAGGTTAGATTTGATTTAATTTTACTAACCTTGAATGAGAGTGGTCATTTGCAGAATGATGAACACTACCAAGCAAATCCAGCAGGTTCTGAACAAGAGTGATCCTTGTAAGTTAATCATTATTTCAAGTTCAAAATAAAGACTATAATTTAGTACAAAGCTAAACTTGCACAATTCTTGAGCTGATATCTAAAATCAATACAGGAAATGATTTCAACTTGCTAACTCGCATCACATCCTCAACAAGATGCATGATTGACGACCTTTAGCAATCAACAATAAAATTACGTAATTGCGCGCGAGAATTCGAAACGATCAAGTTGCACATGCGCGTATAAGAAAGTTCAAAGAGGAACACGTGTAGTCATGCAAAACAACCATAAACAATAGTCTAACCACTACCTTAATTTTTCAGCAACATATTAATGAAGTACATATGACATGATTGTTTTTCTATCAGTTTGAATTCTCTGGATCAAGTACAGCATAGAGATGAGGTTCACTAGTGGGCATTGTTTCGTGGACATTATCATTCAGTGGTGGCTGCTCATACAAGGCACCGTTAGATACGCCATTCTTTGCAGTCTGTGTGGTACCATCTAGAGTTCTTGGAGATGATGGGGAATAGGCATCATCATATAGGTGGTCCGGTCCAGGTGCTGGTGAATCTATCACAATCAACTTGGTGCCACTGTTGTAAGAAGCCTGAAGGGAATCTGGAGTGCTGTAGTAGGGAGAGCTCTCAGTCTGTGCTCCACTTTTGGTAAAGTTACTAGCTAGCGATTCTTCTAGAGTTGCGTATTCATGGGATGGTGGTATCACGGAGGTTTTTGTGTACAGTGGATTGCTTAGCACTCTTTCCGCGTCTTCATTCTCTGAACTAGCAATGGGTTGAGAGACATTGTCAGCGTATCTCGAGGAGTGACCATTAGTTCCACTACTACAGTAGAGACAATGCATGTACAAGATCAGCAATGACAGTAAATAGTAGAACATTATGCACATTACGCACCAGCAACTGATTCAGCAGGAAACACTACCAAATACAGTTAACCTATAGATATGCCACATTAATCTCTATAAACTGTATTAATGTACATTTACATAACTGTCATGCCATGTGAAATGTACCTTTCAACACTCTGTGCCAAGGTGGATTTCTTTTGCTTCCTTCCAGCCATGATTAGGTACACCAACACCAGTATTACTACAATCAGGACCAGCAGAATGAGCAACCCACTAAATGCACCAAATGCACTGCCAATAATGGTAGCTTGATTTGGAACGTTGCCTTGTATTGCACCTTCTGTGGATGTTAACATTGTAGACCTATTAGAGGTTGTTTGTGTGCTTGTCTCTAGCAACGAGTCTGTTTCTGATGTAAAGTGCGGATCCGGTCCAGCTGTCGTTTTAATGCATAAACTTGGCTGTGAAGCATCGTCAGGAGATGGACCTGTTGCCAAGGGAAGATCAGTCACATTACTCTGATCTATTATATAAAAATATTGAATTCTCCATTAAGATACTGTTACAACTAAAACTGTCTGCATGGTCAAAAGACTGAAAACATGTAAACAGCCAACCTACCATTACAGTTGACTCCAGCAAATGAACAATTTTGATTAGGATATGGATCTGTTGTTTGATTTCTATTGCAGTGAGATAATTTTAGTTCATTTCCATTACAGCTAACATTAACAAAAGCAGATGCAAAATACTTTGCCAGATGTCCAGAGGTTGAATATGAAACTGCAGTGAGAGACAAAAGAAACAAATTTTATATAAACTAGCTACGCATAAAATCACTACCTTTCAAGTGCACTATTACATCAATTACTCACAGTCCAAACTAACGATACATAGTTGTCAGCTTACCTAAGTTCTTAGAATGAGGATTTAACTCGTTGCATGTTACACTAGCATCAATATCATCCCAGTTATTGTCGCACACTCCTATTCTGTATTGATGTAGATGATGGCACACTTCCACTCGTCCTTTCTCTGTTAACCTGACACTCTCAGGATGGCAAAAACATACAGGATCTAAAACAGGATTGTCGTGAGTACAGTCTACATAAACTGGTAAACCACAACTGTAGTACATACCTTGACACAGCACAGCTGCATATCCATTATTGCAACCATCAGGTTTAGTGGTGACAGTGGAGCTGGAGAAACACTCATCTAGTTTAGACTCTGCTCCATTGCAGGCAAGATTTTCAACAACAAAACTGGTTTCATTATCATTAGAATCCCCTTGCCAAACAAAAGCCACCGATTTATCCTGTGCTGTATTTTTTAACCAATAATACTATTATTAATATTGGTAGTAATATTTGCAATCTTACCTTCTGGGATTACAGTAGGAGAGATCACACGTCTACAAACCACCTTTGCCGTTATATCATTTATATGTCCACACACTTGTCTCCATTTTCCACTCAGACAGATTTCCACTCGACCTTCAAATTCATTTGGACCTCCTGCTAGTTGGATCTCCCAATCCATACAGCTCTCAATTGGTTTGCCATCTTCTTTACCTGAAGGGTTGGTGTGAGAGCAATTCACTCTACAAATACTTGGCAAATCTTTCTACAATCATTCCTCATGATCAGCCCCATTCAACTGAAGAAGGACCTAGGTTGCAGGCTTGATCAAGGGAACAATTGGGATCTGTACTGGAACCTACCTTCCAATGGTCTTGTGAAGCTCAGCCATATGCAGACCAGCACTACTAGAGCAGAGTACTTATCTTGTAGAGTCATGATGTTCATTCATGAGTACAGTGACTACCACACCGTTTTATAATTGGGCATATTAAAATTTTACATCCTGCATGTGATGTAATATCCACAAGAATAAGAAGAGGTAAAGATGGCAGAGAGTGTTAGCTAAGTTAGGCCCATGTGGTTGACTGCTCTTAAAATTGAATTTGTGAAAACTGACAAAATTACAAGGAAATGACTGAAAATAACTTACACACACACACACACACAAACACACACACACACACACACACACACACACCATAAGCATACTCAAAACACACACTAAAAGTGAAATTCAAGGCCTTTCAAGTGTTGCATATGGATGGGAAACACTTGGAGTAGGAGGACACTCTTCCACAAAATCTGTTGAAGGTACCTCGTACACATGAGTTGGTGGTTGATCTTTCTCTTGAGATGTGCCACTACTGCTCTGTGTGTTTGCACTGCCATTGGGTGACAAGGGAGTTTCATAGGGAGAGGGAACAGCACCTCCCAAACCAGAAGGATGTTGAGTGTCATCATACAAGTGGGGACTCTCAAGGGAAGTATATCCTCGAGCATCAGTTGTGGCAACGTTGATTTCAGGTTCGCTATACTCATGCAGACCATTTGGTTTTTCCAAAATTGGTGGTGTAGGTGTGCTATAGTAGGTCGGTGGATCAGTTGGAAGGGTTCTGGTCGCTTCTTTTGGACGTACTTCCTCCAGCTCTGCATAGTCTGTTGGAAATGTCTGAAGCTCAGTCTCATTGGATAGCTCGTGGTGGTTTGTCTTGTAAATGGGGTTTACTAGCTCTCTCTGAGTTTCTTCATAAACCAAGCCATTGTTGGTTGTTGGCTGTATACCAGCTGTTACTGATATAGTTTTAGTGGCTTCCGAATTGTGAGAATACTTATTGGGTCTATAGAAGTGGTACAATAACAGGTGAATGGTAACAAAGGACATTGCACCTATTTAACAGTAGACTGAATTAGGTAATGACTCTACATTGCCAACTCACTTTATAGCCTCTTGTGCTTCAAATGTGACTTTCTTATTGTGTTTTCTCCCAACAAGAATGCACACCAGCACCACCAACAGCACCGCCACGACCAGCAGCAGCACACCAACTACTCCCAATCCAACACCAATGGCCAGTGTAGTAGTACTACTGTCTGGAGACTCAGAGGCAACCCCACTGGTGGTTGTGTCCTCTGTGGCTGCTTCAGATGGGAAGCTTGCTTGTGTACCTGGTGGCTGAAAGTAAAATTAATGTTTACAAAGTAGTAAACTTAAAAGTCAACTTCTCAACTTAATTCTCAACATCTATAGTTCATGTACCTCAATTGTGGTGCTTGAGTCAGTCTCCATTAATGTGGTCGATGTTTCTTCTCTGAGTGTCTCTGATGTAGTGGTCTGTTCTGTGAGTGTCTCTGACGTAGTAGTTTCTTCTGTGGTGCTTACTTCTGTCTCCATTCTTGTTGTGGTCATTACTGTGACTGGAGGTGTTTGAGTAGAGATGGATGGCTGACCTAGAGTAGTATAAAATACAAGACGATGAGGATTTCAATATGACAGTAATATATATATATATACTGGAGATATTATAATCTTGTCACGATTCTTGTGGGCTGAACATACCTGGGCATCTCACTCCTGCAAGGCTACATTCTATCCTTGGATCAGTTTGATCAGTTTGACCAGAGCCACAGCGGGGAAGTTCCTCTTCATTTCCATCACAGTGGACATTAGTTAAGATGGCACCAAGATATCTGCCATCTTCAAACATAGTTTGTGGTTCTACAATAAACAAAAAGACAAATTAACAGTTCATAACAAAAGTGTGTGACACTGATCAGTTTACACAAACCTGTGTCATCTGACAAGAGTCCTAGCTCTCTACAAACCACTCTAGCATCATTCACATCCCAACTAGTGTTACAGATTCCTCTTCGAAGATTGGAAGGCGAACAGATCTCAACTCGTCCCTCTGTACTTGAATCACCATCAGGTCCTCCAACTAGTCTTACATTCTCAGGGTCACTGGAGCAAACTGGGTCTAGAGAGATAAGGGAGGTCAAGCATAAGAGGTGGATTACTTTACTTCTTACCTGGACATAAAATCACAACATTGTCGTTGGTACTGCAGCCACTGTTGTTACTTGTAGAATTTCGAGGACACTCTAGGAGAGTATTTTCAGTTCCCTCACATGCTGGAAATTCAATCTGCACACCAGGTCCATCACCAGTACCATGGAAACCTTCACCATTATATACTAGTGGAGTAAGCTGTAGACCCATTTCTGCAATACAGTGATAATTTAGACAAAAGTAATTTAATGGTGGCATAATTATACAAATAGATACCTGAATGGCCCAGCTGTCTGCACACAACCACACCATCAAGAGTGTCCCATCCACGAGATCTGCACACCTGTTTCCATTCTGTGCCACTACTGCTCTGTGTGTTTGCACTGCCATTGGGTGACAAGGGAGTTTCATAGGGAGAGGGAACAGCACCTCCCAAACCAGAAGGATGTTGAGTGTCATCATACAAGTGGGGACTCTCAAGGGAAGCATATCCTCGAGCATCAGTTGTGGCAACGTTGATTTCAGGTTCGCTATACTCATGCAGACCATTTGGTTTTTCCAAAATTGGTGGTGTAGGTGTGCTATAGTAGGTCGGTGGATCAGTTGGAAGGGTTCTGGTCGCTTCTTTTGGACGTACTTCCTCCAGCTCTGCATAGTCTGTTGGAAATGTCTGAAGCTCAGTCTCATTGGATAGCTCGTGGTGGTTTGTCTTGTAAATGGGGTTTACTAGCTCTCTCTGAGTTTCTTCATAAACCAAGCCATTGTTGGTTGTTGGCTGTATACCAGCTGTTACTGATATAGTTTTAGTGGCTTCCGAATTGTGAGAATACTTATTGGGTCTATAGAAGTGGTACAATAACAGGTGAATGGTAACAAAGGACATTGCACCTATTTAACAGTAGACTGAATTAGGTAATGACTCTACATTGCCAACTCACTTTATAGCCTCTTGTGCTTCAAATGTGACTTTCTTATTGTGTTTTCTCCCAACAAGAATGCACACCAGCACCACCAACAGCACCGCCACGACCAGCAGCAGCACACCAACTACTCCCAATCCAACACCAATGGCCAGTGTAGTAGTACTACTGTCTGGAGACTCAGAGGCAACCCCACTGGTGGTTGTGTCCTCTGTGGCTGCTTCAGATGGGAAGCTTGCTTGTGTACCTGGTGGCTGAAAGTAAAATTAATGTTTACAAAGTAGTAAACTTAAAAGTCAACTTCTCAACTTAATTCTCAACATCTATAGTTCATGTACCTCAATTGTGGTGCTTGAGTCAGTCTCCATTAATGTGGTCGATGTTTCTTCTCTGAGTGTCTCTGATGTAGTGGTCTGTTCTGTGAGTGTCTCTGACGTAGTAGTTTCTTCTGTGGTGCTTACTTCTGTCTCCATTCTTGTTGTGGTCATTACTGTGACTGGAGGTGTTTGAGTAGAGATGGATGGCTGACCTAGAGTAGTATAAAATACAAGACGATGAGGATTTCAATATGACAGTAATATATATATATATACTGGAGATATTATAATCTTGTCACGATTCTTGTGGGCTGAACATACCTGGGCATCTCACTCCTGCAAGGCTACATTCTATCCTTGGATCAGTTTGATCAGTTTGACCAGAGCCACAGCGGGGAAGTTCCTCTTCATTTCCATCACAGTGGACATTAGTTAAGATGGCACCAAGATATCTGCCATCTTCAAACATAGTTTGTGGTTCTACAATAAACAAAAAGACAAATTAACAGTTCATAACAAAAGTGTGTGACACTGATCAGTTTACACAAACCTGTGTCATCTGACAAGAGTCCTAGCTCTCTACAAACCACTCTAGCATCATTCACATCCCAACTAGTGTTACAGATTCCTCTTCGAAGATTGGAAGGCGAACAGATCTCAACTCGTCCCTCTGTACTTGAATCACCATCAGGTCCTCCAACTAGTCTTACATTCTCAGGGTCACTGGAGCAAACTGGGTCTAGAGAGATAAGGGAGGTCAAGCATAAGAGGTGGATTACTTTACTTCTTACCTGGACATAAAATCACAACATTGTCGTTGGTACTGCAGCCACTGTTGTTACTTGTAGAATTTCGAGGACACTCTAGGAGAGTATTTTCAGTTCCCTCACATGCTGGAAATTCAATCTGCACACCAGGTCCATCACCAGTACCATGGAAACCTTCACCATTATATACTAGTGGAGTAAGCTGTAGACCCATTTCTGCAATACAGTGATAATTTAGACAAAAGTAATTTAATGGTGGCATAATTATACAAATAGATACCTGAATGGCCCAGCTGTCTGCACACAACCACACCATCAAGAGTGTCCCATCCACGAGATCTGCACACCTGTTTCCATTCTCCTCCATAACAAATCTCCAACCTACCCTCAAACTCATTAGGACCACCAACTAGCCGAACATCATCCTGATCACATAGTTGACCTATATAATTATTGTAGCTAATACAAATAATTATAGCTTGAGGCATTACTTTTTCAAATCATACAAAAACTTACCTTCAGAGAAGGTGAAGACAAAACACACAAGACTCAGGGAGGTGAGCCATTTACTGCACATCTTTATAGTAGACTAGACATGCATGAGTGTGCATGTGAGATATCAAAAAGTGCCAAAATAAATCTACACTAATTGTAATGGACAAACCTTGAATTAAGTGAAGCCAGTTCTAGAGAGCGTCTTCTTCTTGCTTTGCTCTTGAATTGAAGTTCAATGGTACAGCCATGCAGCTACCGGTGTTTTTTAATAGGACAGTTCTGCGGAAATGAGCATTGCATTTGAAGGGTTGCTTCCTCTCCAAAATTAATGATTATTATGAGTAGCCACGTGGGAGCAATTGAGTGTCCAAAATTTTGTGCATATATTTATGAACTTAAGGATTTGTAATGAAAAAAGCCTATACTAGCATTGAAATAGACTAGTCTGAAAACTCGAATGAAAATTTAATAATAGAGTATGATGCTCCATTACGATCTTGATGTTATGACACTTATGTAGAAACTGTAGATGTGAAATAATATTATCACACATACAACATCAGCTGCTTTGGTAGTCAAACAATCATGATTTTTATATATAGAGTGGTGCTTTGGGAGCTGGTGCTTTCCTTGTTGCTTTTTGTGTGAAACTGAAGACACAATTTTGGTTGTGTTAGTAGTTTGTTCTCTTTGAAGTGGGTGATTAGTTAAAATTTGATAATTATTATTGTCCACAATAAGAGACTCAACACATGGCTGTGCTTGCCACATGTCAAGCTAACTATGTGTTATGAGCTTACAGAAGCACTCTGTTTAGAAACAATGATTGTCCATGGGTGACATGAAAGGACATGTGGCTGTGGGTGACTCTAATTACCGCACTTACACTTACATAATGAACATACACAATATTAAATTCCACGCATGTAAAATCCTTTTACCAAAACTGGTGGGGCATGTTTTCATTTGTTTGATGTGGCAAGTGAGCTAATGAGCAAATAGTCCTCTAATAGAGTTCCTTACTCACTTCCAGCTGTTGGGCTGTATCAGGTGTGTAACTTGTCGTGTTCAAATTTTACCACAATAAAAATTACAATAATTTTAGTGTTATATTATTGAATTCCTTTGAGTAAAAGATCCATTTGTTATGGAATTACATGCATATCCATTCGAAGAAGTATGCAAACAACATATGGCCAACTTTAGATTTAACTGCAGGCCCATGCATACAAAATATGATGTCTCAGTTTTGCTTACAATGTATTAACTAAAAATTGCCAATGCTTATATACTACACACACAAAAGATGAAAAAACAAGTATAATGTAAATGATTCAAAAGATGCCAGACATTTAAGTGAATGTGGAACAAGATTACAAAACATGTCATGACTGCATACAATTAAACTTTATATACCCTGACCTTGTGCCCAAGTCACACAATTTTGTGTTCAAGAACAGCATAAGGATTTTGATCATTGCTACCCAGTTCCATGATCTCAACGGATTGTGGCGATTCCACAGGTGGCACATCATAGTCGTGAGTGCCACCATCCCCTCCTCTCTCAGTCACCACATCACACTCCTGATTGTTGTGGGTGGAGCTGTGCAACACAGAGTTTATCTCATTTTCATTCTCTCGTTTGTTAGTGTTCACCAGTGGCAGTGGTGTCTCCACTAGTTTATCATACTCAGGCATCTGATACTCAGATGGCTCTGGTGTCTGGTACTGAGACGGGGCAGGCTGTAGAATGTAACAGTTTGGATTGGCTTTCTTCACATCCACAACGGTATCATATGCCGTAGTACTCGTGGGGCTTTCTAAACTGGCATATCCTTGTGCATCTGTGACAGCTCCATTTATGGCAGTGCTGCTCGGCTGAGTGTACACGTGAGAATCTGAGTTAAGTTCGGATGGGATCGCTGGTGTGAGTTCTCTCAGCACAGAAGGCACACTGTGAGAGGTGGCATTGTTGACAAGTGGTGACACTAGTGCTGGAGTTGAGCCTCCCACACTGGTCTCGGTGGGAGTGAGCTCTCGACGGGAAGTGAAAGTGCCGGTCCGTGCTCGGCTTCGAATGTCCTCCAGTTCTGCACACTCGTAGGGGTGGATCTCTTCGGAGAGGGAGGAAGAGGAGTAGGGTCGTAGGGTGTCGGGGACTTTAGGCAACTCTGGTTCACTGGTCATTGAGTACAAGTCATTTGTTAAGATCTTCTCTGCGTCTTTGTGTAGTCCATTGCCATTGGCTTTCAAGCTGTAAATGGAAAAAAAAAAAAAAAAAAAAAGCCCAAAAAAAAAAACAGTTTAGGAGATTACTATTGATGTGTTAACACCTTGTAATAATAACTGACACTTACTTTTGTAACTGTTCCTGTGGTTTCTTTTGTTTCCTGAGTGTGATCACCAGCACCAGCACTATCAGGAGTATCATAATCCCCATCAGCAGCAGCAGTATGAGACCACCCACTATTCCCAAGATGATAATAATTGTATCGGAGAGCAATGGGTCACCGGATGGATCAGTCCCTCCTACGGTAGCCACAGTGGTGCGAGGCTCTGGTGAGGTTTCCGATGGTGTATCATCCACTGGGGGGACATCACCTGTACTAATGTTGCTGGTAGAGGAGCCATTTACTTCTGTTGTAGGACTTGGGGTTGTCGTGACTGCGTCTGTTGCAGGAATAGTAGTAGAAGTAGTAGTGCTGGCTGTTTCTGGGAACATGCCTGCAATGTCAAAGCAATGTGTCCAAATAAAAAGTGTGTGTGTATACATAGTGGAGTATCCTTTTAGTGAAGACACAAACAGGATATGGAAGGAAAAGGATAGGTGTTTTGCATACATTTGGAGTATGATAACCTATTGTGAATACACAAATGAAAATTAATATCAAATAAGATACATAACTTCATTGTGCATGCATTGTGTGTGGTAACACAATGTATGATGTTACTTCACCTGGGCAAACAACACCTGCAGCTGGGAGGCAACCCAACTCTGATGATGTGGCAATCTCGTTCTGACACATGGAGAGGCTCTCCTCCATACCACTGCAGCTCACATTGAGGAATTTGAAGTATCGTGGTGTGGAGTTTCCATTCACAAGGACAGGTTCTGATGGAAAGAAAGTACTAGTATGGGGTTACATGCACACAAAAATTATAAAGATAGAATGAAAGCATGCTGCTGACAATTAAAGATTTTTAAATCAAACTGAACATTCTGGGTGTAGGGAGTATTAATAGTAAGACAAGTGCAACATAATGCTCTGTCTAGACATCAACTAGTTATTAAGCCAATGCAGATACACAACAGTTTAATTATCATGGTGATATCAGAAGATGCTTACATGCGACATATCATCATGCATATGCACGCATACCTCCATCCTGTAACAAGCCTAGTTCCCTACACACTGTCTGTGCACTCCTGTCGTTCCAACCCTGGGCACACAGAGCCGCACGAAAACCATCTTCCGTACAGACCTCAATCCGTCCCTCATTCATAGCATCACCACCAGCAAGTCGGACAGACTGAGGTGAGTCAAAGCATATCGGATCTATTATGTGCATGGATGGGTTTAGAAATCAACATAATTTTATAGTCAGAAGCAAGAACAATAATTGTCTTATTTGTTACCAGTGTAATCACCCGTGCACCCACCCTGTATACCTGTACAAACAGCAAGTGCATTTAAACCAAAGTTGCACGTTGCATTGGTACTAGTTGTGTTCAGCCTTGTGAAGGAGCAGTTCTCTAATCTGGTTTCACTTCCTGTACATGCAACTGTGCTCACAACATACGAAGAAGATGCACCCCCATATCTACTTCCAATCGAAGCCTCAGCTTTGCCTCGTTGCTCTGTGAAAATAAGAGTCAATTGATCTGCTCATATTGTGCAAATCATTTTCATTATTTTTCATGCACTATATAGCTTTACCTGTATCATCACCTCTTATGTAGCCCAGTTGCCTGCACACCACTTCACTGTCTTCTCTTTGCCAGCCACGTCCACACACTTGTCCCCAAAGTCCATCAAGACAGATCTCCACACGTCCTTCAAACTCATTTGGCCCTCCAACTAGTCTCACATCTCCATCAACACAGCCAGGCTGGGTGTCTGTGACTAGACACAAACCAAACACAGTGACATAAACACACAGTGTGTGAATGTACGTATGTAAGGTGACTAAATACAGTGATACACAATGTTTGATACAGTGATAGGATGTACAAGATATAGCTTCACAGTACAATTAGAATTCTTATACTAAAAAGGAACATATGTCCATGCTTGTACCACTACTATTGGCGTGGCCATGAAATGCTACAGAACAAAGTCAATGAAGTGCTGCATACAAGAGAAACATGTCAATTGGCTATGCTGCTCAGTAAACAAACAAAGTGCTTCAAGTATACATTCATCTACACACAGGCATGTTGGGGTTCATTTTAATTGGTTAGGACGAAGTGAATTAGCATGTTAGTTTGGTTCAAAGATCAAGTAATTATTATTATTAGGAAGAAAGAGTGAAGCTCACCTTGTGCAGTGCAGCAGGAGAGAAACAGGAGGAGACACAGAGACACCCTTGAAACAATAGCAAACATGATTAGTGACCTGTATGTTAAAACATAATTATCGTGTTAGGTTTTTCAAAGAGTAGAGTGTCAAAGTGGTATAATTATAGTGATGCTCATGAAATTATAGAAACAACGAAGAACAATTAACTAAACTGTTATTCATTTGCATTTATATTGCTAAGTGATTAAAACAATAATAAATTAATTTTGTCAATAATTTAGAAACTTGAACAGATTTGTTCTTTAGATATAGAGGCTTAGTGAAACAATATTAGTCTGATGATCATTATTGAGAAAATCTTGTCAAAAAGTGCATGACTGCATGCTTGTTCACTTAGTAAGCTCATTGAACTCAATACTAAAGTAACCTTACTTGGTGTTGTCACAATTTTGACTCAATGAATCTCTTTCCAGCAGCAATGAACAGATCAACACAGTTCTTCCTGATCAAGTTCAAACTTTATTTGCCTTTCTTTCAGGACTACTCTCTGAACTGAAAAATGACCGCGTATCACAATGCTGGCTCAGTGATCTGATGAACCAGATGTTTTCCAGGAAGTGACTTCATTGGTCACCATACAAAATTACAAATTAGCTATAGCACCGAACACATCAAAGGTCGGCCTCCTTTGCAATGCATAATAGTATCTCTGTTCAAAGGTATTACACATCATGAATTTGGTTTGTGCCCAGTTGAGTGTCTAGACCATTGTGTGCTACAATATAAATAGTTGTAGGTAAGGGATATATAGCCATCATAGTAAATGCACCATATGCATGTCACAGTATACATGATATATTGTAGACCTTTCAATTCAGCAATATCATGCATAAATTATTAATTGTAGCTGTCATTAGCCTCGTTTAAACAAGGAACTTAACCTGGATGAAACTAATCCAGATTGATCTGGATTAGGGTACGGGAGTAATAGATACTAGATAGACAAATCCAGCTGTTCCTGAGCTCTCCAGCTATTATACTATCTATGATAGTACGTACTAAGTGATTCTTGTTGCCGAATCATCAGACAATGATCATACTTGTGAGTGATATGTACGAGTCGTTAGTACATACTAGTCTTAGTATTGCATGCAGCTCCTTGGAGTCTTAGTAACAATAAAAATTTGTGTCCAAGTTTATTATTACTACATACACTCTTTCAAATTTGTGGCTTCTTTAATCATTCGCCTCACCAGTCCCATCAGGCTCCAAAGTTGCATAATCGTGGTGGTCTTGGGTCTCTTGACACTCTGACTCCTTTAAGCCATTCTTAGTATTGATATAATCAAGAAGCATAGTTTGTGATTTGATCGAACTGGGACTAGACATGTTTTGGAAGTTTTCTATGTACTCATAAGTGTGCACATCTTCATCAGATACAATACTGTTAGGAAATGCATGGACAGCAGTAGTTGTAGAGCTGAAAAAATTAATGGAAGAAATTCTGTGTAAAGTTTAGTATACTAGTATCTGCTTTTAGCAACCACATAAACAATTATTCCAACTTCTATTTCATAATTGTACCTTTGCTTCACTTTTTCTTTCTTCCATTTTTTGACAGCAGTTATAGCAACGATAAGGGAGATGGTTGCACATAAAATTGCTAACAGTGCTATCACCACGATTGTTACCACGACGACAATTAGGATAATAAGACCATTATCTATTGTTGGCAAACATTACAACACAAATTATCAATCTCGGTATACATTAATTGACTCAGGAGTCAGTACTAGCATATTAGTCTAACTCTAAAGAAGTACGCATCATTATCATACGTACGGTAGTACGTATAGTAGGAATGGGCCGACTGTCCCATTAACACAATACAAAATGTTCATGCTTATAAACTTTCAGGGAAACAAGGCTAAGCCTTCAAATGCATTTTATAGCCTCTCCCAGACAATTTACTTACTGTATTGACCAAGAAAACTGGCAGAAAGTTTCTGGAGCACTCTGGAGAGAGCGCTGGCGAGAAGCCACAAGAGTGCAAATTTGTTCTCCTTCCTTCCTTCCTTCCTAACTGACTTACTTGAACGCGATTTCCAGACAAACTAAAGGCATTGAGCCAACTTTAACTACATAGTGAGACTTCATTTCATCTGTGGTACGTCCTTTTTGACTTGTTAGCTGGCGAAAAGGCAGCAAACAAAATCTAGGCAGCTTTGAAACTCTTGATATAAAATACTGTACTTTTTATTTAGCCATTTTTTATGTAGGTAAAGGTCGTCAATAGACCACGTGGTTTGCAATTACTTATAATGCGCATGCGCATTAAATGTACAGTCACAGTCTGCTTTTTGTATACAACTAGTCTCTGCTGTATGAATACTGTAACAATTGAGCACCTTGGTGTTTAAAAAAGTGAATGAACAAGTATAGTAAAAATTTTATAAAAATTAGAAGTGTAGGAATGGGTAGTGCGATAAAAAGCAATGAAACAAGGTAAGTCTCTGAATTTCGGCACATGACTACTTCATTTTTGCACCCAACTCTTATACGTTACTGTGTACCTACATTCTACATACTTGTTACTTTATCCAAATTAGTCAAGTGATTGCTTGCATTGACTCATGAGCCAAATGACCGACACTATAATGATGGAATTCAAACTCAGTTGCAATTGACTCATTAAATGAAGTAGTCATGTGCCGAAATTCAGAGACTTACCTTGTTTCATTGCTTTTTATCGCACTACCCATTCCTACACTTCTAATTTTTATAAAATTTTTACTATACTTGTTATAGTACCTTACCTGGTCCATTGGGTACACAGGCCAAGTGTACATCATTATTGTGATCACAGTTTCTTATTCTGATGTGGTTGTCATCAAATGAACACTCAGAAAGATTACTGAGTGCACTCCTGCATCTAACGTTAGTCATGAAAATAGGACCAGTTCCTTTACCAATGAAACTGGAGGATATGCCTATCGTCAACGAAAGACAATATTTTTTTTATCTTATAATTATTATTACTAATTAAATATACCTGCGCTTTTAAATCCAAGTTGTTGACAAGCTACAGTAGCATCAATGTCATCCCAATTTTCATCACAAACTGTTCCCCAGACATCATTGAAGCAAACCTCCAACCTTCCTTCCAATGACGTCCTACCACCAACTAGACGGAGCTCTCCTTGAGAACAGTTGTGTGCCTCATCAGCATCTGTTGCCGCAACAAGAACACTAGCTGTAACACAACATTCAGGAAAACACTTGTATATCAAACAAACCAATGCACACAAGCTGGAGTTGATCTTCTATTCGGTTGCATTCGTACTGCAAGCTGCCTCGTTGGAGGCATTCGAAAATTTTGTTTTCATTTCCTTGACATTTTACCATAAAAGGTAGAGTCTCTGTTTCTAGATCATCAGTTATAACTCTGACAAAGCTTAGTGCAGCAGATTTTCTATCCACACCTATATAGTTAAAAATTAATTGTGAAAATAAAGCTGCCACATGTTTCATGATATACTTTGACGATAGTGATAACTAAGTCTTGTGGATAATATATTATTGTTGCACATGTATCTTTTAGTATCGTGTTTTACTTTCAGTTTAGGTTAAAAAATGTATGTTATAGTAACAAGGTGGAAGTGTATTTAAAAGTCCACACAATGATATGGTCATATACATACCAATATTATGATATCCAGAGTAGAATTGCAGTTGTCTACACATCACTTTGTACTCAGGCAGCCCAATTTCTTCCTCACAGATTGGCCACCACTTATCAACATAACAGATTTCAGCATTACCATATGATGTAAACTGTGTACCTACTAGAGTTAGATCACCTTGCTGTCTACACCTGTCTGAGAGTATGAATGAGAAATAAAGGAGTTATAAACATTGACTCAAGATACGATCATGACTATTATTACCATAGCACAAGAGCCCCACATTTATAGGACAACTAGACATGTAACTTTGGTGAGTACAAGAGGTTAGGTTAGCCTCTTCTCCACTGCACTGAAAATCAATGAGGTGCTTTAAATGATTCTGGCTCTCCGACTCAAAGTTAACATGATCATAGAGAGCAATCTCATCTAATAATTTCAAACGGAGTATATACCATGGTGAGCATTATTAGGTACAATAATAATTATTTGGCTATTACATTATTGGACTCACATCCATAGTCATAACCCAGCTGTCTACATGCAACTCCAGAAGCTCCTGAGTCCCAGTCTGTATCACAAACACTACCCCACTTGTTTGAAAAACAGAGCTCTAGTAGTCCAGCATCTGTTCCATTAGTTGAGTTCAAATCAGAGAGACGGACATCACCTTCAGTGCAATTACTGCTACTGTTTGTATCTATACATGTGGTTATTATTGTTTCAACTTCGTGATAGCATAAACTTAATCAAGACAGCAATGGCACAAAATGCGAACAATAGCCAATTGTTTTATGTATCATCATGCAATCATGCTGACAGATTTAAAGGAAATCACTGACTTATTGTTGAAAGGGGTCCTTGTATCACTACTATAGTACAGTGAACAGTTATCAACTTAATTATCACTATACGTGGTTTAGTAGTGAATCTTCCACAATTGACAGGCTACCATATGTACATGTACAATCAATGGACATGGTTGAAGGTTGTCAGTTACAGTTACAGTTACTTAGCATGAGCTTTGATACCATGGGACTCTCATTGATAGTCTAGATCTGCTATAGCTAGGATATACATATACATAATATTTTTTGCTGTCCAGATATCATGCATAGTTGTCTGGTTCATACATAGTCATAACCAGCTGTCTACATGCTACCATAGATATCTATGATGCTACTCCTACTGGTTCATACATATAGTATAATGAAAAGTAACTTGGAGGCTCCACACAGATTCTCCAATATTATTCTACTTACAAACGGTAGTAGTCGTGAGTAGTAGTACAATCCACTGAAATATCTCTCTGCACCCTCCAGAGAAATGTGAGAGCATCGTTTTCTGTGCCATCTTGGTCACATCAGGCCTGAAGGATGTGAACCGGTAGCTAGTTTCGCTTGCGTTGATTTTGCTCACACAAGTTCCGAGAAACGACACCTCTTCTGCGCATGCTCAGTATCGACGATCGGGTAAACTTTATCGCAAAAGTCATACGTATACAAGAGGCAAAAACTTGATGATCACGTTATAATAATTTATTGTGTAGATTCTTTATCCAATGTGTTTTTGAAACCAATGAGTATAAAACAGAGTACAGTAGTATAGCAATAAAGTTTTAAAATTGAATCAAAAACTAATATGTAGCATGTATTATATTAGTGTTTTAAATGTGAATACAGTTCCTTGGTTGCTCCAGTTACTTCAGCTGCCTTCTTTGATTTCTTTCCTTTCCCATTAGATCCTATATGTGGCTCAAGACCCATATATTGGGTTTTGGGATTCAGTTTGGAATACTTTTCTCTCTCTGGATCTGTAACGCTGAATGAAAACTTCTGTTGATCATTTCCTCCACCTTTAGACTGAGTCAGCTCTTTTGTTTTCATCACTGTAAGTTCTCGCAGTTGCTTTGGCATAGGTGGTGGCTTTGGCTTCTTCTTTCGATAGTGCCGAGGGACTTTGAAGCCTTCACTAAAATGGCGACTAGCATTCTCAGAAGTAGCCCTGTTTTCTTCACTGCTGAATGATTTAGACGTCCTCTTGTTTTGGACGGCAATGCTACTGACTGCATAGGCTGCGACGGGTGCTCCTGGTAGGTTCTTGTCTTGTGCTTGGTGTGTCTTGTGTGGCCCTGTCAGTGAATCAGGAGTGACCGTCATTGACCTTGTGGGGGGTGGCTCCATCTGTAGCTCCCCCTCTGGGGGTGTGGGGGGGAGCTCGGGGGTAACATAGGAATAGCAAGATGTTATCGGAGGGTCGGTGGCCTTGTCCTTACTCTCCAGGCGTTCTTCTAATATCTCCTCGTAAAGGTCACTAGGTCCAGCGTTGTCGTTGTCAGCCATTGCTGAAGGTGTGCTGGGTGAGGTGGGATAGTCTTCAGCATCGTAAGTAGGGTTGTGCAGGGCATGTTCAACACTAAGAAATGATTATTGAGGATAAAATAATCCAAACATTCAGATGGCTCAAAAATTAAGCTATATTTAGTATTGACTCACTAGGTTTTCAGGGCTGGCCAGGAGGTGATCAGTTTCCTCCTCCATTTCCACAGGAGTATTGCTGCTATCACCCCTCCAATTATTAGTGCCTCTAAAAACAATGGAACTAATACAGCTGCAGCTATTTCATTAGATGAATAGCACCTAGAGTCTTCATCTGAATACGTACAGTTCACTCTAACCGAAGACGACATATTTCCTATCGTAATATTATCTACAGAGACAAAGGACTTTTATTACATACAAAACAAAGCAACCAGACATTTCAGTGCACATGTATATTCACTCTCTATCTTACACAATCCATCAGTCAAGTCTGAACAATTATCCGCACTCTCACATGTGCAGCTGATGTCTGTGCCACCAGCCACTAACTCTAGCTTCATCAAAAGTAAAACTACAACCAACAAAATCACCAATAGCTGTCCTTGAAGTCCACATACCGCCAGACCCACTACTGTCATCATCTGCACAATACTATCATGCACGTACAGCCGCTGACACTAATAGCACTGATGATTGAAACTAGCCAAAACAGCATTAGCACGACCAGTTAGCTAGCCAGCTTAAGTAGAGTGCTTTAAATGCCAACTTCAGTTTACTTTCATTATGTAAAAGGAATAGGTGCCTTTATTTAGAATGTTATGAAAGCGGCCAAGTGTTGTACAAACACACTTAGTTTGCCAAATCTTTCCCAAAAGACATGTACATATTATACAGGAGTTGACAGCTTCTCCACAGGTGAGGCTGCACACACAATGGACTTGAATGGCATAATTACAGTTGCAGGTACATTTGAAACATTGTGACAAAATTGAATCAGTGGCTAAAGAGGGGTGGAAGTATAGCATAATAATATTATCTACAAGGTCTCATCGTGACTACCATATATTCATGGCTCCGAGTGTTATGAACCTAGTGACTTTAAATACCAACACTGCAATTGACTTAGTGCACACTACACTGTACATTGGTGGGGCTTAAACCATGCGTACGCTACATTAACACAATATAGACACTGATACTGATTGATGTTGACTTTGATATCAAAAGTACATTGAGAAGCAAAACCAACAAGGTTAACACTGCAGTGAAAGTACAATGTCAAAAGTTATCGTATACTCATAATTATTTGCCTGTCCAGGTCGTGGTGATCATTAAAAAGAAACCGAAGTGCAGCTGAGAGGCCAGACCTATGCTTAGAATTTGATTTCCAGCACCTCACTCTCCAGCATCTCCATGGGACAATAAGGGCACTTTAGCCTACAAGGAAAGGCACAACGTTTACTTTCAATTGGTTATCAATCAGTAAACTATACACATTGGTCTAATGGGAACACCTTTGTCTATATATACACACAAACAAACAAACAGTATAATACACGTGCTAAAAACAACTTATGTGCACTATGGACTAGACAGTGTAAACTTTTCTTTACACGTCATCTTACCTTCTAGAGTGACTCACTAGCTTCTTCATGGCCTCCTTGGAGATTGCATGTCCACATGACAACCTAACTGGTGGGTTAGAGTCTGTCATGATATGTGTGAAGGTGGGAATACATTAGTGATAGAGAGATTGATACAAGATCAGCTGGAGAATTTGACCATGTACTGAACAATACCAACACTGTGATTAAAATCAAAAACAACAGTAGATTATCAATAGCCATGGCCATTACACCATCCAGAAATATAAGTGCATGCATGGCCTATCTTTACAAACAATCCCAAACCTAAAGGAACCCTCTCAATGCCTGCTCAGACAAGTGTCTAAAGTACAAAACATGAACAGCCATCACTCCACAGTGCTATTGAAAGGCATGCTGTCTGTATTCATGACACCACTCAGTTGACATACCTGAGGTTTGTTGTCTAAGAATGGGGCATGTGAACACAGAGTGGTACCTCCTCTCCCAGCCAAGGTTCACCTCACAGGGGAGCTCATCTCTGCTCCACATGTCAGCAACCTGGTGCTGCATCATCATGGATCTCAGGTGGAGCAGTTGGGGCAAGGCCATACAGCCAGCTGAGAGACTGGTGTGTGTGTGTGTGTGTGTGTGTGTGTGTGTGTGTGCGTGTTTGGGGAAGAAGGGGAAACAGAAATCAGTGTTGCATCTTTAAGTTGGATAGATTTCCCAAACATTCGAAAGAACAACAATAACTCACAGAAAAGTAAACAAATTACTCTAAAAGCGTGTTGACTTTATATCAAAACACTTTTAACAAAAAACATTGAACACATACATGTGCAAACAGGAGTGACTCCTACCCTACCTCACTTCCAGAGGGCTCTCGAGGGGTAGACCAAGTAACTTGCAAGCATCTTTAGCAAACATGTCTGCCACCTCAGTCCAGTGCCAGGGGTCAAGAAGGTCAGTGTAGGGGCTGTTCTCCAAGCCTCGATGGCAGAAGAGAAAGCAGCCCATTAGTCTCTTGATCTCTGGGGGGGGAAGAAACAAGCACTTGAGTGAATTCATGGTAGGCACTAAATAGAAGCAAGAGCACCCAGCCTATGTAGTCATCTACTTCACCTTTTGTATGTTTTGGAGCAAACTTTCCCAGGACTTTGGCATAGTCTAATGCTTCTTTGATTCTTCCTTGTGAGATCAAGGAGACGAATTTGAGACGGTGAAGATGAAACTCAAGACTACTACTGTTCTGGTGAAGCTCTTCTCTGTGAGCTTCAGTCCACCTGTGTGGAACAAGAACACAAAACGTTTTTCAAATTACTAATAGAAACAAGTCACAGTTAATGCACTTCATCAGTGAGCATTGAGTAAAGCACTACCAACACTCACTCTAGTGCAGGTTCCACTCTCTTGTTTCTCAGAGCCTCCAGTACATTATTGAGGCCAGTGAACTGCTCCATGTAGGTGGGATCAATGCTCAGTCCTGTTTCCTGTCATAGTACGATAGCCACATATATAATATTCAAGTTAACTAACATGTACTACACCTAAGGTGCATACAGTTAAACAGTGTAATGCACAGTACCTGGACAACACTCTCTCCAACATCGAGTTTGCCTTGCCTGAAGAGATGCTCACAGATGACTGTGTTGAGGTCTTTAGTTTGCTCCTCAGATATCACTCCCTCCATACCCATACCTGTGATGTCTGACTGAAAGCTCTGTGTGCCAGAGACAGGGGGTGCATTTACAATATGTAGAAAGCTTACAACACTAATGATGCCTATATCAATCAACCTTGTCAATAGCTCTCCCAAACTTAGAAATGGCAGCATGGATTTCTTTGTGGTCTGAAGAAATGCTCTGGCAAGTCTCCTTGACAGTCTTGTTTAGATCTTTGATTGGCTGGCCTTGTTCAGAAGTAAGATTAGACTCAGGTGGTACTGGTGTGTGTGTGTGTGTGTGNTGTGTGTGTGTGTGTGTGTGTGTGTGTGTGTGTGTGTGTGTGTGTGTGTGTGTGTGTGTGTGTGTGTGTGTGTGTGTGTGTGTGTGTGTGTGTGGGCTTTAACTAGAATGATTGACTTACAATGACTGAATTGTTGTTTTATCGCCATTATTTTGTCAATCATTCTTTGAAGTTTCTCAGCAGAAGAACCAGATAAGGTTTTAAGCTTTTTAAGAACTTTATCCTGCTCTCTTTCGACGGACAAGCAAGCCTCCATAACTCTTCGTTTTCTCTGATCTGGCGGTAGAGAATATGGTCGTCAATTTTAAATGCTAAAAGCAAAACGTACGACTTAGGCAAGCTTCACTGACGACCACAAGGTAGATCAATATCACATGCTAGAGCTGTGGCAGTTAGCTTTGTATGGATGAGAAAGGTAATGCAGAAAAATGTCCCTGATAGAATGCATTACTACTTGTTTTATTGCAGATAAGACAAACATGTTTCGTGTAGCACTCATCCAGTACACAGTAAGTGTGGACAAGGATGAAAATCTGAAGAAAGTACAACTGTTAGTGGAGAAAGCTGCTCTGGGAGGAGCTGATCTTGTGGCACTTCCGGTAGGTAATGTGGATTTTACACAGACACAATCCAGTGCTATAGAGTGGGTGCAATTATGTCATCATAAACTGGAAATATTTATAGTTATTTTTGCTGTACAGTGTAGGGTGTCCAGCCTCAAATTTCAACAGTAGCAAATTGAAGTTATTGCTAGTTATTTGTGTAGACCTACTATAGGTTAACTGAAAAATGTATCTTGGTCACGTGACCATCATTTTACAAAATTGTGTTTTACTGAACTGCCTTGCAAAGGAAAACAATGCGTAATTGCCACAATATATATGTCCACTACAATAGCAAATTTGGTGAGACCCAGCTGTAAGCAATGTTCTAAGACTGTATTATCTTGTATGAGTGTTTGCAAGATTCTTACTGTTTGTGACAATTGTGGCAACAGTACGCAGTTTACGTGCATGCGTACATACGCATATGGTATTTTGGTCACGTGACCATTATTTTTGCGGATTTGTGTTTATTGAAACGCCTCACGAAAGAAAACAATGCATGATTACATTAAACCAGGTACATTTTCCAGTTGACTTATGGTGTGCCTATACACAAATAACTAACTTCAATTTACAACTCTTGAAATTTGTGCCTGGACACCCTCACTGCACTAAATAAAAGCTACCCATATCATTCCTGTTCATTTGCCATATGGAAGTGACATCCACTCATAGTCTTATCCCAGCGCCTGGGGATGTGATTCAGCTTCTCCATTAATGCAGTTTATTCCAAACCTCCTGTAACTTAGTGAAAACGGTTGCTCTGTACAGGAATGCTTTAATGTCAGATATGGAAAAGAGTATTTTGTTGGCTCAGCTGAAACAATACCAGGCAGATCAACAGACCTCTTGTCACATCTTGCAGAAAAGTTTAAGATCTATATCGTTGGAGGTAATACGGACTGTGGATGAAAGTGTTTTTGTGTCCTGTGTAATGTTTGTTATCTGTTGATGTGTATGTTTATCGTGCAGGCTCACTTTGTGAAAAGGATGATGAAAAGATCTTCAACACAAGTACAGTGTTTGGACCCACTGGGACTTTGTTGGGAAAATATCGCAAGGTAAAAATGTTTATATAAGTCTATAGTAAGTTTCATCTTCTCCCAAAAGTTTTACTACATCCATGTATGCAGATGCACCTTGCTGATATTGATGTTCCAAATCAAATTTTTTCACAAGAGTCTGCAATATTCACTCCTGGTGATAGTCTCTTTGTGTTTGACACTGGTATGGATTAGTCATACAGATATAATATAGAGCATCACTTCATCTTGCATGATTCCTTTCCTACAGAGTGGTGTAAAATGGGACTTGGGATATGTTATGATTTGAGGATACCAGAAATGGCTGCACTGTATACACAAAGAGGTAACGTTGTACTCAATGGAGAGCCTAAGACTCATCTTTTTCCTTTCAGGTCTTTAGAGGCTGAGGCTTGTTACATACAGAGTGCATTTATTTTCTTTAGCAGAGTCAACTGAATTTAAATTTAAATGCACATATAGACAACTCTGCTTGCTTTCTGTACTGTCTCAGATTTGGCATATTATCAAATTTTTTTTGGTTCTGTATTGATGTAGGCTGTAAACTGCTCTTCTATCCCAGTGCATACAACACTGTCACTGGCCCAGCACACATGGAAGTGATGCTCAGGACAAGGTGGGTCTAATAAATAATAATTATACTTTATCTTGTAGCTTCGATAGTAAACAAGACTGTAGCCCTCTTACATTGTTTCTTCCTTACGTACTACACACCAACCACTCTAGAGCAGTTAACAATCAAATATTCACTGCTGCCATTGTCCCAGCCAGAGTTGACGAAGCGACCTATGTAACATGGGGGAATTCCATGCTGGTGGATGCCTGGTACGTACATGTAATTTATGATGCTGATGCATGATAGCCTTGTTCACAGGCTGCTTCTTCAAAATGGAGGCATGTTTTTTTGAAGGGAAAAAAATCATTGGTAAAATCTTGAGATCTTGCTGGGATTTGAACCCAGGTCTTTCGAATTCCAGTTGAATGCTCATGGAGAGGAGCCTGGGAATGAAGCTAGTTTCTATGGTGTGCTAATGCTTGCTGTTACTATGCATTACATCATTTACATGACACAGGGGTGATGTCATCGTGAGAGGTGGAGAGAAGGAGGAAATATTGTTTGGGAATGTTGATTTGTGTGTTGTTGAAGAGGTTAGAACTCAAATACCAACTCTGAATCAAAAGAGATGTGATGTGTATAGCCCCGAGTGCAGTAGTGTGGACGTGAGTGATTGATTACTGACAAGTTAGCTAAAAATAAACGTTAGATTTTTGTTTTGGTTGCATTTTCCGCAAAAAATTTGTTTGTATAAGTAGCATGACACTGAACGTTAAACAATTATGGTTTCAAGTTTGGATAGACAGTAATGATCATTTTCATGCCATCGATAGGCACTGATTGTAGTATGATAGTCATGCTGTTGTTCCTTACAATAGTTGTATTGTTGTTTCATTTATAGGAAACTGATTGTTGATATTTCTCTGTACCAGTAACTGCATGAGAATTGCCATTTATGTAAACAGTGAATAAAGTATTTGGTATTTATATGAAAATAATAACTCCTTAGAAGGGCTTACTTTGTACAACTCAGTGACATTTTAGGGATAGTGAGTTGTAGAGTGGGTGTGTATTGAGAACTATTATAGGCATTACAATGCTACTCTAAGCTAAGTCTAGACATTTTCACTAAAAGTAGAAGCAGTAAGAGATGTCTCTCTGTCATCAAAGCTTCAAGTTGCTATTCTTGGTGCTCTTTTTTGTTGCAAATCTACTTTCTATTGTACTGAGTAAGAGATTATATATACATGACTATCCAATGAATGATCTCATAGAGGTATATATCAACCTCAATACAGCTTGTAGAGATGGAATGGTCACACTGCAAAATGGAGACTCTCCTCTTGAGGGGCGTGTTGAAGTGTGTATGAGTGGACAGGTGGGCTCAGTCTGTTTTCAGGACTGGGACAACCTGGATGCCAGTGTAGTGTGCAGGCAGCTTGGATTCTCATATTCAGGTATTAAAAATCCTGTATGGAATAAGTTAAGATTGGCTCTAGATAACTAAATACTTTGCATACTCGGTTGCATTATAGGTGCATCTGCCACACAGCTTCAGGTGGAATTTGAACCATCTACTTTGCAAGACATGGTGCTCTATGAGTCAAAATGTCAAGGAAATGAAACCTCTCTGATAGAGTGTCTTTCACCTCAGTCCTGCTCCACTGTCACAGTTGCAGGAGTNTGGTGGTGGTACACGGAGGTCATCAGAGAGTGGCCGAGGGAACGGCACCTCTATAGCCAGTGGTGGTGGTGGTGGTACACGGAGGTCATCAGAGAGTGGCCGAGGGAACGGCACCTCTATAGCTAGTGATGGTGCAGATGGTAGAACAAACGCTGTGGATACGGTGACTAATCTACGGTACATTGTTTTGGAAGGCACTGACTCTGACACGGTTAGGAACCCACAGTATAGTGAGTTGGAAGGCCAGGATTCTGATAATGTGTAGCTTTAATTTGTTTCTGTTTGATTATCTTTTAAGAGTGTGTATAATTATGCTTTCCTGCTGATCTCGAGTGTAATCTCTACATGCACATGCATGCAATCATGTTCAAACAAAACAATATGTTGCTGATATGAACATGAACAGTTCATGCATTATGATACATGCATGTATAATGACATTGCATTATAATTTATACATACTAGCATTAAAATCACATTCATGCAACATTATTAATCATCGGCATGTGATTAACACATTAAATAGCAATAACAACAACAAATTAATTATTAAGTGTATGAAAGCATTATTTTTGTGTGTATAATACTTTGAGTGAACAAAAGAGCGTGTGCACGTGTGAAAGCTTAATTCTGTCCAAAAGATGCCCACACACAAAATCAGTTGATCTTTTTGTTAACACCTTCCTTGGTATTGTATTCTGAGCTAGAGTTGTACACAGGGTTCCCATCTACGCTACCATTGAAGCTGCTTGCACTGGCCGTTGAGCTCACCCTCTCCTGCCTCGAGCCAAGGTCAAAGACGAGGGGGTCTTGAAATTGAGCTACACAAAAAACAAAACAACAGGTAAGGGTAGTCAAAGAGATATCCACTAAATTGGGTATAGAAGTTTTACAGATGTTCACAGACTAGCTAAGGTCGATCTTACATTCTGGCTCTTCATCAATGACCTCAAAAGGTTCAGAATCATCAGAAGAAGCGAATGACGATGGTCTAGCTTCTCTTACAACTGTCTGTCCAGCTGCTCCAGTGCCGTCTGTGCTCTCAGTGACCCCCTCTTGACTCCGCAATAGTGTCTCTGCTAGTACAGCTTGACCCTACAACAATGAAGACACCCACCCACTCACACACACATACAACAACCTAGCTTACAAAAGAAACACTTATCACAATGCTCATGTCAACAGTGAATGCACTCTATACAATGGCATGTATAAACAGGCTCTGCTGGTCCACAAACAAGGACTTGAAAGGACAAGTTAATTGTAACGATACAGTAAGTGCACACACCCTTATAGCCGAAGAGACCACTGTCGTGGCTGCTCTGTTGAGTCCAGCCTGAGACAGTCTTCTGATCACTGTCAAACCTGTCTGTCCAGCCTAGAGAGAGAGAGAGAGAGAGAGAGAGAGAGAGAGAGAGAAAGAGAGAGAGAGAGAGAGAGAGAGAGAGATACCAAACAAGAATCACTATAATCAACCAAAGTGTTTTGTTCCTCAAGGTTGAATAAAACAACTAAAGGAGGACATACATGTGTGAGGTGTTCGTCAATCTGCTCCTCGTGTTTCACCAAAAATGGATGAACAACAACACGATAGAGCTGCTTGGAGCCCTAGGAATATAATAGAAAAAGACAAGTGAGTGTGTTACACACGCACACACGCACACGCGCACACACACACACGCGCACACACACACACACACACACACGCACACACACACACACACACACACACACACACAGTTCGGCTTTAACACCCTGTAGGAACTACAGATTTGTCACATTGCAATAATTGTTAACTGCGAATAAAAAAGAGGAAGAGCTAATGAAAATAGTACTACGCTATTTATTTCATGCCTACAAAAGACTATACATGCTATAATATTTCATGTATATACTATTTAATGCACACCATGAATTTGAGCCATGTATTCGAACATGCCACACCCCCGCACACCCACATGCACACAGACAATGGTACACAAACCAGAGCCACACACAATACCTGTCCAGATATATTTACTACCCAGAATAGGCGAACACACAACTACGACACTGCACAATTACTCAATTCACTTAGTACACACAACCATTACACATCGAAAAAAAATGACACACTCATCATTTCTGTGGTGAGTGGGGGGAGCTCAACAATTTTACCTCAGTGATGGGAAGAACCAGCCACAGAACAATTATAATCTTGATCTCGTAGTAGAGAGGAAGCCTATGGGAAGGAGAGTGTAGAGTCAGGTCAGTACAGTGTGGAAAACTAGGAGATAACACCAGATGCTGCTGTAGCCAGCTATACAAAGTAGTACATGCGTAGAAAGAATGACCTTAGTACACATGCCCGCACACACACACACACACACACACACACACACACACACACAAAGACTGGCATTAAATTTACGAGGGCTCAAACAATCAATTCTTCTTTGCATTACACTATGGCTAGCTGCACAGCCAAGAACACAACTCTAAAGTCTAAACTAGGACCTACACATCTACACCGTCAGGATGTGTGTCTTGTAGTACTTGGATGACGGCAAGACTAGGCTCCTAGCAACCATTCAAGAATGGAAGAACTCCTTAAGACCTCCAAATGCCACAAAACAAAACGAAGCTTTGATCTCTAATTGTTGTTTTCCCCCATCCCAGCTGTTAATACAGCCATTGGTGAAAGGATTCATATGAAAGACAAACAGAAATTGCTAATTGGCTAATTAATAACTGCATCAATTTGTAACAAAAAAGCTTAAGTGGGCATGAGTCACACCTAGGTTAACAAAAGGTGAGCTACTACAAACAAGAAAGAACACTATCAAAGGCATCTCACAGTAATTAGCAGTAGATTTGAAAGTAAGATACTATCTTTTCATAGCACTGCTCATAATAGTGGAAATGTACCAGCATATCGTGTACAAATCTAAAACAAGAGAGATCTTCTACTCTGTTAACATACCATGTCAAGAACGTGTCTGACAATGATTCAGCTGCTTGGAAGAGAGCAAACACAATCCAGTACATCATCCATTTTGTCTGCGTGTGTGTATGAAAGAGAGAGAGAGAGAGAGAGAGAGAGAGAGAGAGAGAGAGAGATCGAAAGCTGATAGGATATTGTTATCTCTCTCATATTACAGATACACACTGTAATATTGACAACACATAATAAAACTACAAATAGACTTGTAAAAACAAATCTATATATGGAATGAGTACAATTACAGGAAAATGCACCTCCACTTTGTAAAAATTAATACACACATAACTACCTTTGCCCCCCCCCCCTTTTTTTTTAAAAAACATCTCATTCTCATAAAGATAATACGGACATAAACCTACATATTCTCTGTGACTCTTCCTTCTGACTGCCTTGAATGACGAATACGCAGGATACAGGATACCCACTACAACTCTGCAGAATGACATATTATAGTACAGATGCTATATAGTAGTACTTAGTGTATATGTCACTAAATAAAACATGTCAGCATGTAATATTACACATGCTGAATGAGCATGTATATGGTTATTTCATATTGAAAGAAAAACTGTGGTTAGTATAAGCCAACAAAGGAATGCCACAGCTTGCATCTTCAATCATGATAAGATGACCACAATAATGAGCTGTATCATGCCTTTGGATGGCCAAGTGAAATAACGTTCTACAAAGATAGCCTTGTTCCCAGGCTCCTGCCTTGCGTATATTTTGGGGGGAAAAGGCTACTACAAAAATTGCTTCTCTTGTTTGCCTAAAATCATTTAAAAACGATTTAGTTCAAAGCACACACAACAAACTCTAACAAACAGGCAGCTAAATAGAGAAATGATCAGTTAGCTGGACTTTCAGTCAATTGTATCATGACTAAGCAATCTCAAGTCCCAGCTATTTCTTAGCATGACTATGATGGCAGCTGGGATAAATTAAATAGTAGATTTAAATTCATATGAAACCCTGCAAAGTTACCAGTAATCCCAACAAACAATGTAATTTGTGTGTAGATGTACATAGAGTGAGCTGCTTCAACCTTTATTCATATTCTCTAGCATATCAGTTTGTAAATGTTGCCACTATAATTATTTGGGGCGTTCCAAACAAACGTGAGAAGAACAACAGCACATACACAGTCTGACAGCAACCTCTCAAGACATGAGTGGACAAATCACTTACATTATTCCCTTTGACAATATTCCAGCTACCATTTCGAATATTCTCGTGCCAAACTTAGAGCCGGAGAGAGAGAATTTTTGCTTGCAACAACAGCTAGCAGCTAGCGTCACAGGTGACAACTTTTAATTTTCTTGAAAATTTCGTTTTATTTGTTTGGCAGTGCTAAATTACGGTATCTCTTAAAAATGATTTTTCAATTTTTCTCTGTATTTCGCATAATACGATAAATATATAAACATCCCAAAGACAGTCTGCACAGCCCAGTGGTACATAAAGTCATGGAAGAAGCTAGCTGGAAGTTGTTCTAGTTGATAAACTACCCTTTGGATACAAGCAAAGGGAGGTGGAAATCAACGATACTGCTGCAAACTAAAGACGAGATACTACTTGAAGCATAGGAAATACCCCCAAGATTCCCACCACAAGCCAAACTGTATAAAAGCAGTCTTTATTTTACATTCTCTTCCCTGGAAAATTGGTAGGTTTAACTTGTGATTAAGCTGTATATGAAACGTGTACGAGCAAAGGGTG
The DNA here is from genome assembly GCA_964030475.1 of Tethya wilhelma. NCBI lineage: Eukaryota > Metazoa > Porifera > Demospongiae > Tethyida > Tethyidae > Tethya > Tethya wilhelma. The sequence goes on along the minus strand of CAXIPT010000002.1, from coordinate 18,487,936 downwards.
GAGTGGGTTTGCTTTTGTGTGGGCATCAGTGTGTGGCTGAGTGGGACAGGCTTTAGCTAGCTGTGGATAATTTGTGAAGAAGGCAGCTGCCCAAAAGTTTTTCATTCTACACTAGCACTGCTTATCATAATACAAACCTCAATTAGTACAGTGATTGATAACAGTTGTTGCACCAGTTAGAACCTAGTTAGGAAGCAACTGCCTACCAGGGGAGCATGTCAGGGAAGTGAAAATGTCCTCTTGGCCCCATGGCCCCATGGTCCCATGGCCTTTATTATTTGTTGCCTATGGATTTCAGTTTATACTGTCCCAGATCTTGTGTCAATATAATTTGAATGTTTCGGACACCAGAAGAGTTTAATATGGTTTGTGTGTGGTGCAGTGCATGTTGTTAAGGAAGTGTATAGTATGCTGGGTGTGGTCTATTGAATGCATTTTTAGAGGACATCACTAGCTGAGATAAAAGAGAGCCCTTTTGCAAACAGTGTAGTTGTAACTGGACTGAGTGGACTTGTACTGCTTGAGATGTATAGGTGGAATTCATACTCGACAGGTAATATGGCTGCTACACTCTATATAGAGGATGCAATTTGAGGTATTTGTTTGAGAACTGTTTCTACAACTATAGGTAGCAAGTGGTGGGAGGTGGCCCTGTGTTAGCATGCAATGAGAGTAGGGAACAAGTGATAGTGCTTTAGGTCATTAATTGTGAACACTTGTAGTGCAACCATTAATGCTTGTGGCGATTTGGTGATTGTCATCTTGTCTGTGCAGCATTAGGGTACAACTGTGGCAATGGGTGGGATAAGATAGTATCTATCTGTGGTTGGAGCTACACTTTTTGTGTCCCTAGAGCCAGAGAGAGCCTTGTACTATAGTTTGTGCAAAATATGTAGTTGAGAAAGTTGTGGTAATAGTGTGTTTTTTGTGCATTCTTAGCCTTGATCTCAGGCCTTGTGGTTGGGGAATAACCAGGATTGTTTTATCTAGATCTGTTAGAATTACAATGTGGTCACCCTGACTTGGAAAATTGTGTAATCTTCTATGGGTGAATATAATAATATTATGAATCTGGTCCTGTTTTTTATTTTTTTCTCGCTGTGATGTTAAAAACTCACTTGTTTTGTATTCTAAACCATTTGAATGTTCCCTTGGTTATAGTACACTGTAACATTATATCGAACGCTGAAGACTTTTTTGTAAAGTTCACTGGTTCAATGTTATGTGTGACGTTGAATGCAGAGTTTTTATTTTCTCCTTGAAATAGAAGGGTCTTTTCCAAGTAGCTGATGTTTGCCATTGTTTGTAGCTGAACTTTGGCAAAGCCAGCTTGCTTGATTAAATTCCTTTCATTCTCCAGTGGTGTATGACTTAAGTAGTTCAAGGACATTTTGCTAATGCATTGCAGATCTCTTTATTGACCTTTATTGACATGTACTATGCTGGCATTGCTATGTCAGTAGTATGGCCTGTGTGATTAATTCCCTATGCACAGTGGGGAGTTTGATCTCTGCACCTAGCCTTGAAGCTACTACTGCTCGTTTTTGCAGTTTGGTTGGCATGCTGGCATTTAAATAGATCTGTTGTGTTCCATTTTTGATTTGTGCACAAGTCTGCACTAATAGCTAGGAGACTTTGAATCATTTGTGTTGCCAAATTAAGTATTGTTTTATCCTTTGTTGTACTCTTCCAACCAGAGAGTGTCTGATATCTTGGCGACTTTCCTGTCGTGTGGTTTGGTGTACAAATTTTGTCCAGGTATAGTTTTGACTTCTTTGTCTCCTATTCTTCCTCCTGGCATGAATCTGTATCCCTTCCCTTTAATGAACACCTAGCAGTGTTTGTGTGCTGAAGTATATGGAGTGGTCAGTTAGAGTGAAGCCAGTTCCACTCCAACTTTCACAGAATGCAAGCAATGTCCACGTAATTGATGGAATGCCCTCATTCAGTGTACCTTATGCACTCAAGGAAGCATTGGTGTGCATGATATCCTGTTACTGACACCCTTATGCTCAGCTGAGTGGTTGTTGTTAAGCAGCCTTTAATAACTAACTGGCTATAGTTTCAGTCTTTCTTCAACAATGCTCTCTCTAAGTTGATCCAATTAACTGTATAACGTGAGTGGGTGAACAAGCATGCCCATTTCCTCACACTAATCTGATAAAGGTGCCCTGTGTTTGTAGAAGTGGCTAATTGGACAAAGTCCCTCCAGAGCTAACTGTCTGTGGAGGAGAATCTGATAGACAGGATGTAGTCAATTGCTACTATATATACTGTAGGCACTCACTACATAGCTATATAGTTGTATGTAGGGGATTCGGGAATATGTGTGTGTGTGTGTGTGTGTGTGTGTGCGTGTGCGCATGTGCATTGTCTGTGCTGTTTTTATTCTTAGGAGAAGCAAGCCATCATTGTTTTGCTAGACATTGTTCTTGCAGCCAAGGTGAGGGTTAGCAGGGTGGAGGAAATGAGATTCCCTCATCCTTCACCACAATGCTGCCTTTCAAATTAATAAGTGGCTTGGTTGTATATTCTCTAACCTTCCCATTGTGCCTTTATCTCCCTACATCTCGGCCTGTCTTGCAGCTTTGTTGGCTTTGAAGCTTTGAATCTAGAACTGAAAATTTTACAGTTGTTCACATTACTTGTACATCACCACCACTACCACCTACACATACACAGGACACGTTGTCATGAGCATAGTGGGCTCAAATTGCCTGGTGTTGGTGAATGGAGGTCAGTTCAGACCCGCTGTCATCCGGGCGTCTTCTCAACCTCTCTACGTCAACTCAGACTTCAGCCAAATTAGAGTAAGTGGCACTAATTCTGCATGTATGTACTGAATGATTGAGGACCGATTTGGTGCGAGCTTTTCAGTGTTTGTCAACAGCAGAGTTGGGCCTAATCTGAAATTAATGCCTGGTTATTATCACCTCTCTGATGTGGCTGGGAATGCTGAGGGCCCATCTGATTGGCTATGTGTTTACATTTCTGGTGCTTAATTTCATACTAAGTACCACCTAGTGGATGTCAATAAATTGCCACTTTTGGAAACCCACAAGTTGTGCATGTGTATGTGTGTGTGTGTGTGTGTGTGTGTCCAAGTATGCAGTTGCAACATTTTTACCCTGTTATATTCTCCCTTGTGTTTGTCCAGGTGCTGTTGGAGTGGGGTGATGGAGATGGGACAAGAGAGTGGGTTGACATGAAGTCCTTCCAGGCTGTCTACTATGAGAAGACTCTGCTCTGGGCGAGAAGAGTGCTAGCCAGTGAGCAGCGAAGTGCTGTAGCATGGCCTTCAAAGGTATGTCTCTCTCTCTCTCTCTCTCTCTCTCTCTCTCTCTCTCTCTCTCTCTCTCTCTCTCTCTCTCTCTCTCTCTCTCTTTCTCTGAGTGTGTGCATGTGATTTGAAACAAATAGTGTTCAGTGCATTTACACTTGCTATTGTAGCAAACAGCTGTAGCTACTCATCTGCTCTCAGGTTCCACCTATTTCCTCTGTCACTATTCATGATGCTCATCCTATTGCATAGCTCTAGTCTATAGGCCATGATTACAATAATCCATGCCTTGTTTGCTGTGTTCAGTCCGTGCTGGCTGGTTGTTGTGTCCCTTGTGATGGACCGATCTCAAGGAGTTGGTATTATTGCCAAGTAACCTTACGTCCCCACAGACGGTACACGCATGGACCTCCATACTGCATCAATGTGCATGCATGTTAGTTGTATACCGGTAATATGACATTGTGTGACAATGGGTATTTGAGAGTGCATGGGTGGGTGATGGAATGATCAGGAGAGTGGGAGAGAGTGAGAGAGAGAGACTGCTGGAAGGTTGTGGTATTTGTGTTGCGAGTGTTAATCGAATTATCCGCTTCGAAGTAAAAACAAAATTATTGCTCTCCAGTCAAAAGATAATTTTTAGTTGCTACATACATGTACGCAAATCGAATTACAGCTGTCTTGTGCCGCAGAGCAAGGAGTGCCTACCTGCGCCAATCAGTGCTCCCCACCACAGACGACCTAGGCTAAAACCATTGCTTGGTTCAACGGCTCGTACAGATGGGCTCAGAGAGAGAAAAAATAATTATAACAACAAGAATAGAAATTTTTGTGAGGCTGTGTGTGCGGAGACGTTTGTATGTGGCTCTTAGTAGTGGTGACCGTATAATGCTAAGTGGGAACAGTGTTGGGCAGCTCTCAGTGCTCAAGTCATAATTCTATCATCCATTTTGCATTGTTGAGTCTCGGACATTGTCCAATTGCTCTGTGATATAATTTCTGTTGCCCACAATTGCCTCTTCTTGCCTTCTAGTCTCCACCTGTGTACACCAGCTTTATGGCAATAGCTAATTGAGATTGTTGTGTAATGTTTCGGCAGAGTTTTTGTTTAATGAATTTGGGTGGTTTGCAAACATTTGAAGTGTGTAATTGTGTACCCTCAGGCTTTCCATATACTGCACCCTCTGTAGATTGTGCTATACAATCATCGTTAGCTCAGAGATTAAGTGGAGTAAGTATTTGTAAACAGGTTGTGGAAAGAGACAGTGGTATATATACAGGTCTGGCAATATAGTGCACTCGGTCTGCCTACATAGCTGGTATGACACTGTTTTCAAATTTTAGAGTGTTGTTTCTTGTGGTACATTACATTGGCTGGTGATTGAAATCCTATTGTTTAACCTCCTGACCTTGTTCACTTCCAGCAACAACAGCAACAGCAGGGAAGAGTTTTTTTCTAGACCTCAGCATTTTTGTCCTCTTGAGGTCATGTAGTCCATATCTTGATGTGGATGTTCACCTACATGTGTGTTGCTCTATTGACAGGCTTGTGGAAATGTTTGTGTTGACAGGATAATGGAATTGAGGTAGGCTCTGTGGTCTGTGTGCCTTGGTCACCTCTACTGCACTTTGCCAGCTAACTACTCTTTCAGTGAGAGAAAGGTCAATTTGTGGTCCATTTGCTCCTGGGACATCCCTACAAGTTGAATCTTTTGTGGACAGCCTGTAGCTATATCCTGTTCTACAGTGTGTAGAGAGTAACAGTAGTGCCATTCTTCTAGAAAAGGGACCATGTGAATCTCTATAGCTGGAGTGACAACCTCTGTTGCCTAGCTAACTAAGTAGTCCAATAATCCTGTTAAGGTTTGGTCCATCTGAAATGTTTCAGATTGAATTAGTAATAACAACTACAATGTTGAAAATGNTGCAGCCCAATGGAGACGAGGTGTGTGCTGTACGTAGTGTGTAAAAGAGAGGTGTACAAGTTGAATTTGGTAAATCATCTCTGTGAGTCCACACCCATGTTGTGTGGCAGCTGGGTTGTCTCTGGACTGATTAGGGAACCTTTCTTTGTGGCAGCCAACCTGCTTTCTTCTAAAGGACGAGAACTATTTAATTCTGTACTTAAGACACCACTTCAACCTACTGTGTTCAATTGTATTAGTGGTTTCCACTGCCACCTGCAGTGCTGTTCACAGCATGCTTTCTTGAGAATCACATAACAGCACAGTCCAACCCCATGATTCCGTTGATCTGTGCATGTGTGTGTCTTGCTATAAATGCACTCTCCTCAACACAAGTTTACTGGGTACAGTATCAAATGTCCTTGTGTGTGTGTTCCCATGTACAGAGTCCTAATGGGAAGAAACTGAGTCACCAGCCTCAGAGTAATTGGCCTCCTCCCCTCAATCTCTCCAACTCTCCTGCTGATGTGACAGCCAGCAGCAACAGTCCAGCCACCATCACCAGCCCACATCTGACTAGCCCTGTCATACAGGTATGTGTGTGTGTGTGTATTTATATGTGTGTGTTGAGTGATATTGGATATGTACTGGTAGTTAACATACTGTGTTACCATTCATGTATTCATGTCAATAGACAGGTGTACTTCTACATCTGTTTAATTGCATTCCAAAATATCAACCTAGCCCTGCTTCCTTTTTGATCGTAAATTATCCACTAGTCTTCATGACATTGACCCATACCCTCTCTCTCTCTTAGTGTGTCTTCTCTGTCTCTCCACCTGTGGTTTGGATGTACACTCATCCATGTTTGTTGATGTGTACACTTACATGTAGAGCTATATGTTTCCATGGCACTCTCTTGCATTCCAGTCTCATTAAACCCTTGACCCTGCTGGTAGTTTCACTTTGATCAGGCACACACATCTTCTTGCTTACCTAACATCCTGGAACTCCTTACGTAATCCTTGTCCACGCTACATATCCCACTTCCGTTCTCTCTGACCACATGGAATGTGTAGCTGAGTGAATTATCTCACCAAATACATGTGTGTTTACATGTACATGTAACGGATGTACCCACTCCTGGGCATATTTCCAACCATTAATGTACAATTACGTTTTAAAACATCCGCCTCTTATCTTTGTTCTCTCTCTACTGCTCTGCCAGGAGTGTCAAAGTCCGAGGTTCAACCTCAACAGCAGTGGTGGTGGTAAGTTCACTGCCTACCGTACCCCGTCCATGGAGCTCCACCCATCCTCCTCTCACCGCCGCTCGAGCCTCCAAGTCTCCACCCTCCCTCACATGCACTCCGAACCCAACCTCCATAGGAGGTCATCTCTCGATCCGTCTGCTGTCCAACGATTCTCGGGAAATCTCGATTTCCTCCAAGACACTCTGCAGACTCAGAGTCTCGGTCGAATCCCACTTCACGTGCAGTCTTCTCCCAATGGAAGCATCACCAGCGGAGGTGGCTTTCAGCAGCACAGCTCACCTCACGGATCCACCTCACAGTTGAGCACTCACGGGTCTAACTCAAGTATTGCTGATTCGGCATTTCCGAGCTTTCCCTCTTCGGAAGAGATTCTTCAACATCAGTCGAGGTCAAAGTCTCTTGGGAACATCTTCAGCACTCTCGACCAGACTGCAGGGCTACCTCAGGCCACCTCTACCCCCCCTCCTCCTCACAGTGGAGGCCAGCCACCCTTGAAGAGAAGGTCCAGCTACATGGGGAGAAGTGCCGTCAAGAAACCAAGGTTTAGATTATACTTAGGCATTTTTTTGTTATGTACAATAATAGATACAAACAAGAAGAGTACATCTATCTAGTTGTGTTTAAGCCAAACTATCCCCCCCCCCCCCCCCCCCCCC